>JADOBS010300325.1:0-10615 GCA_015708375.1 Cydonia oblonga | reverse complement strand
TTCCATCGCTTAATATGTTTCGCGATGACTTTTCTTTTTAGGAGATGAATAGTGTTCAACTCCTAAGTTTTTTTTTTTTTTTTTTGTAATGAGTTACGATACTTGGAATTTTTTTTAGGTTACGAGCATTGAATGACCTAAATTGGTTTAAATTATTACTTTTATTGTGCTCCCAAGAATGTAGACCATCCAATGCTCCTAACATTTAATGCTACGTATCATAGAAGTGGAACCCGATACTTTGAACTATATATGTGCTTTACAGGGGTGCAACACTAAAAACTTTTATCTAATACATCAGTATGAAATCCAGGCTGCACTACAAGTTCCTTTGATCGATCACATAATTGGAGGTATGCATATAACCGTGCAGTACTTAGACATCTTCTACTCGAGAAAATCCCGATTATTTCGGGAGGGAGGACAAAGTCACAAAGTGAAGGGGCATTGGAACATGAAGAGTAAATCATTTTGTTTCCTTCAAGCTTAATGTCTCCTATTTCTAAGACATACATTTATATCCCTACCCACATTGAAGTTTGTCACACTTAGTACTGCTCTAAAATATGTCCACACGTTAACCTCTTCTCAGTCCTATTTTCCGATCATCATGTAAAATGAATTTGAACCCTTACAGTTACATGAAAATTTTGGCGTGAATGTTTGGACTTGAATTTTCCGTAGCCTAGGCCGAGAAATTAGCAAGTGACAAGCTCATTTCACAGAAGAGGCCGCTCATCACACGTGTGATGACCATGGTTAAAAAAGGTTACATTTTGTTTATAGGCATGCACAAGAGAATATACATGACCTTGTTTAACAGTCCGACATATTAGGTTATGATAATAATAAGTGGGTTTTGAGTTTGTAGTGTTAGCAATCTCAATAAAAAAATAAAGAATGTTGTAGGGAACTCTTGTCTCTATGATGCAGGGTTCAATTATCTTATCAACATCATCCTGTTTTCTCAAAATTAGAGTTAGGGCCACAGTGGTCCCTGCCGTCAGAAGTTTGCCCAAATATGCAAGTACGTTAGGTAAAACTGAGAAAGAGGAGTTTAACTGAAATCATTTCAGAAAGAAAAAAGATGAAACACTTTTAATAAAAACAATGCAAACATTTATGTCATTAAGAGCATTCAACCTGCACTTAAGGTGTCGTGTTGGATTTCTCATGTCACCTCTAAATCTAATATGATTTGTATAAGAAAACGAAACCTTTCTTTTATGGGAAAATTACATTTTACCCCCTCAGATTTAGAGTCGATTTCAATTCCTTACAACATCTTTAAAACATTTCAATTTCATACATTTACTTATAATTTTATTTCAATTTCATACATCTGTTAGAAAATCTATTAAGTAAACGGTTAAGTGATGACGTGGCAAATATGAGATTCACATTTGTGCTAACGTGGTTGCCAAATTTGTGTCACGTGGCAAAAAAATAATTTTTATGAATTTAAAATATAATAATATTTACCCTATCGAAATTAAATTAAAAAACCCCTCCACCTCCAATGCTCTTCACCGCCACCGCGTCCAACCATTTCCTCCTCACACTCCTCCACCTACTCGCCACAACCTAGGCCCACTCCGACCACCCTCCCTTCTCTCTCCTCAGAGACCCACCTTCTTCACCGCTTCATGTGTTCGCGCCCAATCGGGACTCCCAAACCCTGTCACATAACCCTTCACATCAAATCTGAAACAAACCCACCAACCCAGAAACCAAATCAGAAAGAATCACAACAAAAAAATAAATGAAAAAATTGCAAGTAAACTAGTAGAAAAAACAGCTTGAGTGACGAACAATATTTCATTGCACAAGACGTACTTGCGCGACAGAAGAAAAAAAATATTTCGTCACGCAAATTAGACAGGATAAGGAAAAAAAATATGTGCGACGAATAATTATTCTTGTTGCGTAAAGTCAGCAAGAAAAATTTAGATTGGGACTTGCCACTGACAGATTCAATCCGTTCAGGTTTCTAAACCACCGCCACAGCACTTGGCCAATTTTCGTGTTCCTATATAATTTGCTGCCTTGGAAATGCATGAAAAAAGAATACATGATGATGACTCTTTTCAAACTAAGGATCCTGGAATGTCAATCGATGTTTACTTAAGGCCGTTGGTTGATGAGCTAAAAGATTTATGGAGAAACGGTGTGCGCACGTACGATAAGTCCATTGGGAAGATGTTCACTTTGCGGGCAGCAGTTATGGGGACTGTGAACGATTTTCCCACATATGCAATGGTTTCTGGGTGGAGCACTAAAGGTTGATGAGCTAAAAGATTTATGGAGAAACGGTGTGCGCACGTATGATAAGTCCATTGGGAAGATGTTCACTTTGCGGGCAGCAGTTATGGGGACTGTGAACGATTTTCCCACATATGCAATGGTTTCTGGGTGGAGCACTAAAGGTTATATGGCATGCCCTATATGCAAGGATGATGTAACATCTAGTTGGCACGCCGAAAAAGTTTATTACCTTGGTCATCGTAGATGGTTACCATGACCACGAGTGGCGAGAAAAGGATAAAGAGTTTGACGAGAACATAGAGCATCGCCTCAGACCTAGAGAATGGTTTGGTGATTAGATTTTGGAACAGCTTAACCATTTGGATTTTGCTCTGTTTGGGAAAACAGTGAGTTGGACCAAACCTTCTACACATATAAACTGGATGCACAAGCCTATGTTTTTTGAGCTCCCGTATTGGTCGAAATTAAAATTGAGACAGAATCTCGACGTTATGCATGTTGAGAAAAATGTCTTTGACATATTGGTGGGCACCATTCTAGATATCAAAGGCAAGATAAAAGACACGATCAAAGCTCATCTTGATTTGGAAAGAATGGGCATACGGAGGGGTTCATGGATGAATAAGGACAGTGATAAAGTCATAAGGGATCTTGCGTTTTTTCCATGAAACCGAATGACACAAAAGAGTTTTTAAAGTTTGTATCGTCTATAAAGTTTCCTGATGGGTATGCTTTTAATATCGCACGTTGAGTGAATGTTGACGGGGGTAAATTTGCTAGACTAAAAACCATGACTGCCATGTATTTATGCAACGCCTACTTCATATGGGTATTCAACACCTATTACCGGAAGATGTAGTGAAGCCAATCATGTTGTCCAGAATTTTTTTACCAACTGACGGCAAGAACGTTGTGAAAGACTGACGTTAATCAGTTGCGACATGACATTTTCCAAGTCCTACGCAAGTTTGAGATGATATTCCCTCCAATTTTCTTCATAAGTATGATCTACGTGATGGTTAACTTACCCAAAAAGGCACTGCTTGCTGGTCCTGTCAACTATCGCTGGATGTATCCAATAGAAAGGTATATAATCCTCATCATTTGTTTATGCATCATTAGCCCACGCTTACTAATTTGTATCGTATCGTTTTATTTTGGTAGGCTTCTCGGGGAGCTAAAAAAAAGTGTACATAACAGGGCGAAGGCCAAATGATCAATTATAGAGGCTTGGGTTCAATATGAGTCGCTTACTTTCTATGGAATGTATTTAAAAGATGTGGATACGACTTTCAATTGCCCTCAGCACAATAATGATGGGGTATGAGAAAGAAGAAACTTTCTGTTTTTGCCCAAAGTGCACGACCCTGTATAAGGCGAGTCGCTTTCCAAAAATGACATGGAGGTAGCACATTGGTTCGTACTAAAAAATTGTGACGAGATAATGGCATACTTAGATGAGCATGAAGAGATGATGAAGCGAGAACATCTAACACATTTATATGCCAAGAAACATCAAGAATTGTTTCCGCAGTGGTTTCTCGAATATGTAAGTTATAAGTGTTTTGTATTTGACATATATATTGTAGTACTTAATTTTCTCACACTAACATGTGTATGTTTTTTTTTATAATATTAGGTGAATAAATTGAAAGCATCAAATTCCCCCACTTACAGTGAAGAGTTATATAACTTGGCGTTCGGCCCGATTCGCGCTGAATTGTTCTCAGGTTGCCATGTTAAAGGCGTCAAGTTTTTGGGGACTACGCGAAATGACAAGTTATGTACTCAAAACAGTGGTGTCCATGCCCCTGGTGGAGGCGAAATTATGGACATTGATTTTTATGGCAAACTAACAACTATTGTGCAATTGCTTTACAAATACCGATACCAAGTGATCATGTTTAAGTGTCAATGGTTTGATACAAACCCAAATAGGCAGGGAAGTGTTAAAATTGACCATGGCTTACTATTTTTGAACATTAACAGAACTTGGTACGATGACAACCCTTACATTTTGGCAAACATGGTAAAACAGATTGTGTATCTAGATGACCCTAAAGCTGGGAGAGGTTGGAAAGTTGTTCAGAAGATGGGTCAGAGGAACGTGTATGCTATACCAGAACAAGACCCAATTGATGACAACGTCACTGACCAACGTTTAGAATCTTCAATGGAAAATGATGCAGAAACATTTCAAGATATAAATCTTATCCAAGAATCGTTTCAGATACAAAGAGTGTCTTCAATCGAAATACCGATTCAGTCAATTACAATTGACCTCGGTGATCTTTTGCAATACAATGTTGCAGTGGACCCGAACGACGATGATGGCGTAGTTATCGAGGATGAGGATTGGGAGACCGAAAATAATGATAGCGAAAGTTATTATAGTTTGGATGATGAACAATGCAATTTATTTGTGACTTGCCTTGTAAAACATAGTAAATGAAATTTTTTGTAATTTAATTATCTTATGTTATAAATAAATTGGTTTTATTTGAATAAATATAAATTTTAAAAAATTTACCCGGGTAAATTAAATTTTCAGATCATTGTGCGACGAACAAAATATTATTTGTCACGAGAATGGTATTTGAGCAACTATTAATTACTCTTCGCCGCGTAATGAGCTGAAAATTGGGCGTGCACAAAAATAATTATGTGAAAATTTGAATTTATTGCGCGACGAATATCTTCTATTCGTTGCGCAATAACCTCGAGATTAAACTGAAATCGCAAACACTTTCCCACTTTCCCCTCAGCTCTTCTTCGCACTCTCTCTTCCTCCTCTGGCATCCCTCTTTTTTCCTCCTCCAGCACCCCCTCTTCCTCCTCTGACAACCCTATCTCTTCCTCATCCGACATTGCTCTTCCACTCAGTTAAATTTCAATTTATTTAACTCTAGACAAATTAGGAATTAGGGTTCTAATGCTTTGAATAATTGCTTTGATTTGATAATTGCTTTGAATTAGGGTTCTAGAACTAGGGTTCTAATCTGCTTTAGGGTTCTAATTTGACTAGAAAGAACGGGTTCTAAAATTCACATATTTTTTTTGCATTTTCTGTTTGGTTTCCTAGAAAATTTAGGGAGATGAGAAAAAGTAGATTCATTTTTTTTTAAGTGGTAAAGCTAAGCTCATGCAACCAAAATGCTAAAAACCCAGTTGACCGTTTCCTTTTCAAGAAAGTATAAATATGCGATTCACTTTTCAATTTGTTTTTAATGAGCATTTGGTTTAGCTTCTGATGGAATCACATCATAAAGTAACAAAATTTCCTATTAAGCTTGTGAGGTTCAAGTTGTGGAGGATACATGTTATGTTTGTTACAACCTTTCTTTGCTGGTGAATTTATTTTTCCATTTTTGGTAGGATACATGCTCAAGTTTCTTCATGAGATTCTTTCAATCTTACAACTATCTTAGGATGTTCATATCGTATTGTGTAATGCTTCGAGTTTGTTTGAATTTACGGAGTTTTTTTTTATACAAGTTGTATTTGGGGGAAGGAAAATTGAACCTAGGATCTCGGGTGCAAGGGTAAATGCTCTTAACCACTTGAGATACGAACCCTTGGCATCTGAACCTTTAGCTTGGATATATGTTCTCTGGTACATTGATTCTATGTGCAGACCAATGAGCACTTTCCCAATTAGGGTTCTAGATTGATTATATGTACATTGACTATATGTCCTCTGTGTATAATTGAATGTATGCATGCCATGGCAGTTTTTTGTGTATTTTTGTAAATCTTTGTCGATTTCTTATATTGTGTGGAATGAAGATTGCAATAATGCAATATCTGCATGCACATTTGTCAATTTTTCTTGTTCTCTTTCGTTCTGTTAGTGTTAGAGTTGGTATTGTCGTGTAATAGAGGCTATTTTTAGGTTCAGTTTTCATCTTAGTAGGAAGAATAGGAAATCTGCTTCAAATTCGATTTAATATTCCTATTAAATTGATTTCTCTTAAGTGGTGTTTTAATTAGGAATTGTGTTGTCATTTAGTAATAGTCGTTTACTGTGATATATTGGGCTAGCAACTTGTGTTTGTAGTTCTTATGGTTGCTGGCTAGCCTCTCTAAATTATCAAACTATCTAGTCTGAAAGATTGTTTCTTTTCTAAATGCTTCACTAATTTCCTTGCCATTCAGACTTTTGGTATTCCTTTAGGACTTTTGTTGCTAACTAGAGAATTTTGTGGTTGCCAATATTTATTTATAGTATTTTATGTCAAAGTATCAAACTTGTTTACATTATCATGGTATTTAATTGTAAGTCACTTAGGTGTTAATCTGACACGATATTAGAACAATTCAAATCTTTATTAAATTATATTACAAGTGGAGAACACAAAGCCTTATTTGACTGATTTTTATGATCTCAAGCTTTAAAGAAAAATAGTTCAAATCCCAAAACCTATATTTGTGGCAGAATAGTATATCAAAATGGTTGGGACTCTTGAACTTGTCATGTTTACAGTTATTAAAATGCCCAAGACTCTTTTAGGGTTCATGATTTCCAATGCTCAAAACATGGATCAGTGGTTCAACTTTGCCTCAGTTAACAACATAAATTTTTATCTTCATAAAGTTGGTTTGTTGAATTTGTATTTGGGAATCCCTGTGTTAGGCTTCATTTGGTCAGATTAGGGATAAAAGATTTCTACCGTCTTTTCTGGGTGGATTTTGAAGCTGCATTCTTTAGTTTGGATATGCCTAGCAATTTTCCATATTATGTCCTTGTTTTGTTGTAGTTTTTGTGTTGGCACATGGCATTATTTTGCTTTGCTTGCTGGTTTTGGGTGTACTAATTTTGCTCTGTACATTTTTTTTTCTTCACAAAAGACTCACCAATTATTGTACCTTGTTCCATCAATTATATCCTTTAACATGTATCAACTAAAAAATGATGGATGCCAATTTTTTTGTTTTTTTTACCTTATAATATGTTCAGTGTACTAGAATTTCATCACAATTCAACTCTAGGGTGATGATCTCCTATCAAATTTGAGTACTGTTTTGATTCTATATGTGCTTTGTTTTATTTTTCTTGAATTTCAAATACTTGGAAAATGATTGTCGGTGTTCATGTTTTACACCTGTGTTTTGTTATGAGTTAAGGAGTTGATGCTTTGTCAGGGTCAAGTAATATGAGAAATATGTTTGTGCTGCCAACTATGGTTTGCAATTTATATGTAAATGTAATATAGAGAATAAGCACTGGATTTGGCATGTTGACTTCAATGAATAGGTACTGATTTTTTTCTAATTGTGTAGATGTCGCAGCTTATTAGAAGTCGTAAGGCGGTGACGACTCTGATTCCCTCGCCTTCTATTTCATATGCCACTGCTCCAGCTGATATGGAGCCCAGACCGGTTAATCTGGTTGATACGGCTGATGCAGTTGCTCCCTAGTCCTCCCAAGTGTCGGCGTCATCAGCTTTTTCAGTTGCGTTACCAGCTGTTAGAGCCAGGTGTGGTCACCAGTGCCCCTGCACACCCGACGCGACATCGGCATCCACTACTGATGCCTCGAGGTCCCAACTAGGTAAACATGTGATAAATGCAATAACTGCTAGAATAAATATCTTATGCTAAATTTTGTCAATATTTATATTGCTAATCAAATTTGCCGTATTCTGTTACCAGTGTTTGATATAAATGATTCTATTTGTTGGAGCATAAATGTCAATGGTCAATTTACTGTCAAACCTACGAATTGAATTCAAAATAATGTAGCAACAAATAACTTAAAAACTGAGTTGCTAAATAGAATGTGGATGCTAAATGTTCCTCCTTCGATTAAAATTTTTAGTTGGCTTTTGATTATGGATAGTTTAGAAACTAGATATACACTATGTAATATTTCACTTGGCATCCACTACTAAAGCATTCAACTGTTGTGATTGTTGTTGGATATCATATATTATTCATTACAATGTCCAGGGTTTGGGAAGTGTTACAATTTTAGGGGAGGTTCTGTCGAAATTTCGGTTTTATTTGTTGTGTTTGAATGTTTTTTATTTTTTTGTAGCAAAGAAAAATACCTAGGGACATTGTCACTAGTTGAAGACGACGAAGGTCACCCGAGTGACCAACGGACGTACCATGATCAGATATGACGATCGGCATCAGGCTGCACCGACGGCGGAGCAACATACCGCATTGGCCCACGACATTGGTCACGTCGTTCGGACCTATTACTCTATGCAATGGAAGTCTTGGAAGGCGATGTCGGACAAGGTGAGGACGAAGGTACACGCATTGTTGTCGGTAAGTATCCTACCTTTTAATTGTTCTTTCTTCAAATTTTATATATTTATATTACTTAATGTATGTAATTAATTTGTTACATTGTAGACAAACTACAATTTCAAGCACATCAACGATGATATGTTAGCGTACGTCAACAGGCTCTTCGCTAAACGGTACAAGCAGTGGAAGAGCGACCTGCACCAATATTTTAAGACATTTGATAATCCAAAAGTCGCCCTTGAGGAGGGTTGCCCGAAGGAGTTGGAGGACCGGAAAGATAATTGGGTGTGGCTCTGCAGTCATTTTCAGGAGCCCGGCTATGTGGTACATTTTTTATATCAAGTTTAAAAGAATTATACGTTTCTTACTAATGTTTATTAATTTTTTTTTATATTATTTCATTTAAATTAGAACTAATATGTTTGTTTTTTTTATATAACAGAAGAAGGCGAACGCCAACAAGAGCAATCAGGAGAAGAAGACTATTCTCCATCATTCCAGTTCGAGGCCCTTCTCATATAGCATGGAGGTGCGGCAACAGGTAATAATAAACTTTTTCATATTCAATTTTTAATATGTCAATAATATTATTTTTTTTTCATACTAACAATTTTCGTATCTTGTTCTAGTCAAGGGGTTCAAAATTCTCGAAGATCGATGTCTTCAGCGACCTTTATGTTCAACCCGGGGATAAGTTGGCTGAGTCACTTCATGTAAGTATTCTTCAATTGTAATTACTATCTTACGCATTCAATTATCATGGTTATTATTTGAATGTTATTATTAATATTTTCATGTTATATTACACAGGCGACGATGACGAAGAAGAGGCAGTTGGTTCTTCAAGAGTCTAGCTCCCAGCTTCCTCCCGAGACTCCGCTCGAGTCTATGGATCCTCCAGAGGATAGGATGGGGAATGCCCCGCGACAAGAACCTAGAGCCTCTTCATCATGGTAGTCAAAGAGCTAGGTGACAGGTTTAACAACAGAGGTGGCCAACCTTAGGACTGAGATGGCCTCGTATAAGAGTCAGATGTCACAAATTGTACAGACCCTTAATTAGTTCAGCATTCGTCTCCCGGATCTTCATTCGTCATTGACATCCGAACCCCTCCAACTCGAGCATGCCCACAACTCTACCCCTTCGACCTCTAAGCCTGTCACCAACCTTAAGACCTTCCAACCACCTCCGAATGGCGACCCTATTGATTATGCCGCATTATTTTCTTAGTTTTGTACTCCTTTGCTTTTTAAACATTTTCCATGTAAAATACATTTATATTTATTTAAATAAATTATTTTTCTCTTCTTTACATTTTTTAATTGCAATTTAATTTTATTACAAAATTTTAAAAAAAAACAGAACAAAAAATTAAATGTAAAAAAAAAATATATTTTTATTTTTAGGCGACGAATACCTTCGTCTTGCAATATTATAGCGACTAACAAGGTTTCGTCGTGCAACTGTAAACTATCGTCGCGCAAAGTTTTGAGAGACGAATATTAGTCGTCCCACGTTTGTATCCTGGTATTTTGTGCAACGAACACATTCGTTCCTATAAATTTTGTGCAACGAAGGCTAAACTGTCGCGCCATGTTTTTGTGACCAATGCTATTGTTCGTCACGCAAAGTCTTTTGTCACGATCTTTGCACGACGGATTTTGTGTGACGAAGTTTCCGTCTTGCATACATTTGTGCGATGGAATGACACTTTGTGCGACCAACTTTTGTTCGTCGCACAAATAGTTAAATGTAAATGCAAAATAAATATAAAAAAAAAAAGATGTCAGAGATAGCGAAGGAGAGGGAGGCGAGGGGTTGAGTGGCGGCGAGGGGAGGGGACTGAGGGAAGGGAAGGAGTTGGAAGCGGGGCTCTATAAATGGTTCGGACGAAGGATTTGGGTTCCGATTCGGTGTCGTTTTCGGCTATGGGTCTCGGCTAGGGGAAGGGAGGTGAAGAGAGTGGAGGAGAGGGAGAAGGTGGGTTGGGGAGGTGAAGAGGAAGGAGTGGCATGGGGGCTGCGATGGTGATGGGGAAAGGTTGTGGTGGTGATAAGGAAGGGGGTGGCTATTGCTGCTCGTGTGGTTTGGG
>JADOBS010300324.1:0-10614 GCA_015708375.1 Cydonia oblonga | reverse complement strand
CCATGGAGGCAAGTGAATGCGCAACAAGGGATCTCTAACCTTCAAACCGTTTGAGGGAGAATACTCTATGATATGATTAAGAATCTCTGGCCAGAGTATGAATGAGATTTAGGAAGTCATTCCAAATGACATTCAAGGAAATCATATAAGTAAGAGAGTCACATTGGATAGTAGACATGAATAAACTATCAAACCAAACTATGTGGCCAAGCGTATTGCATTAGAGAAAGATCGTATTGCATTGTAATCCTAAACTGAATAGGTTCTCCACCTCTTCTGATTAGCTTGGGTAGCCATGACATGCTGCTAGGTGTCACTTATGGTTTGTGGAAGCCCTAGAGGTGAGTAATCACTAAAGGGAGAAGTGAAATTATGTTTCAATTCACAATCGATCGTTAAGAGTAACAATCGCCCACTACTTCGCTAAAAGGAACCTTATGGATCGTACACCGTGTAAGGTAGAGATTGAAGAAACAACGAAGTTGAGTAAGAAAAATTAAATGGTTTACTTGTTTATGGCTAGGATTAATTAATATGTTAATTAATCAAACGAATAAGTTGGTTTTAGACCTCGGGTTAGTTTTTGGGCCTCAAAGCCCAATGGGCTTCCGATGTCAAGCCCATTGACTTAAAGTTGTATGACAACTTAATGAATAAAGATTCTACAAGGCCCAAACAGCACAATGATCATTGAAGGCTGGCTATATAGAGAGTGTACGGGTTTTGGTTCTTTAGGTCACTTAATTGCAGGGACTCTATAAAGAACTTTATAGCCAAAATTCATTTAGGGTTTCTTTTGGAGAAAAGAGGAGAACACAATGCTCTCATTTTCTCTCTAAGTGGCTGGCCACCCTAGGAAGATTTTACTACAATCTAAATCTTCCTAGGTCACTCATCTCCTCATCAATGCTGTACTTGGTGTGGAAAAATTAGATGTTCTCTATTTCGGGAACTTGGAGAATCTTTTCAACCATCTTCATCCAAGAAATCTATGGAGCTAAGAAGCAAGGAATGAAGGCCCTCTCCTTGGGTGATTAGCCTTTGCTTATGCATAGAGGAATCAACAAAGGTATAAGATTTCTCAACTCACTTTGTTCTTGAGTTGAGTCGTGCTTCACCACACTCAGTAGGCCTTGAATTTCATGGGTAAATTTTTGTTTTTGAGTGCATACAAGCATGATTCCACATTTTAATTGTTAATAACATGCATAGATGTTGCTCAAATGAACTAGTTTTCACAAATATTTCCTTTATATTTCGGTCTCTTCGCTTTGATTTTTAATAGTTTGTAATGATTGCAAAATATGTTGGCCGGATTTACCCCACAACTTTCAAATTTTGAAACTGTTGATCTTCTTCTCCAGTTGCCTATAAATATGACTTCTAGCCTTATTCCAACTTTACGCTTCCAAAATTCTCGAAACTCTTGCCCTTTTGCTCTAAGCTTTAGAAACCCAGTAAAGACCAACCTTAGAAACCCGGACAAAAAAATCCTCCAAACTCTTGCTTCAATGGCTGCCAATAACTTCATCACCAAGCTCACCGAGGAATGCAACAAGTATCGTGATTTCATTGATCACGATACTATCAAACCACTACACTTTGAATGAGATGTGGTTGCCACCTACCAGGTCCTGGGCCCTTTGTTCAATGATGAGGTTCCAGAAATCATCATTGAGATGTTGAAGGCCTATTGCTTAAGTCCTCTCGCCCAGGGTCATGATTAGTCAAAATGGGAGTCGACCAAACCATAAGGAGCCTAGCCCTTGACCCTTGTGGCATGGGCTACTTAGGTTAGCTGATTAAAGCCCCATTTTGATGGTGGTTGGAAATCCCTCGGCATCTTCGATGCTATCAAGCTCTCGACGATCAAAATTAGCATGTATCAAGAACTCATGATGGTTGCTCTGAACTTCTAATGCTCGACCACCAACACTATGGTATTTTATCTTGGCCTCATCGGATTAACCGTCTTTGATATAACGACCATCCTCGGCACATCTCCATCTGGTCTTCTAGTTAATATCGCCCTCTTTTGGTATCAATTCAACTTAGACCTAAAAATGATCTTCGAAGAACGTGCTATCGAGGTATTGAACAAAAACACATAATAGGAAGTACCGAAGGACGAAGTGAACAAGCTGTACAAAAAATTATTTAACTACAGCACACTTATCAATCACCTCGCCGGCCTAGAAAAAGAAGGCCCCAAGAAGGAAAACACAAGGTTTTCTTGTTGTACTAGTACAATAAGGTCATCTTTTACACCAAGTCAAACAAATGCCTCGTTCAGAATATGCCAATGGCCGAGGCCCTGGCCAGTGGTTATCGACTGGCCCTTAGTCCTGCCATCCTCGCGAACCTGACGCACTGTCTCACCGAGGCTACTGTCAGGAAAATCGACCTGCACCAGAACGGCTCACTCTTGGTCTTTCAACTCTGGCTTCAAGTCTACATGGCTAATCTAAGGTGATAAAGTTTCAATTTTGATTCCTCTGAAGTAATAGGTCTTCAACTAGCTTCACGCCTTACTCCAGCTCACTCGTCAACCTCACCAACATCGGTATGGGAGGAAACAAAAGATGTTAATCTTCGACAGAATTGGGGATCGTTCGTGATGGTCGTGACCTCTCATTTGGTTGCGACGCTCGACGGGCCAGTTAGGAGGTATACCATCCCCACTTTATGGCTCAACAACTCGGCTATCTCCAGGGTTGGCCAATACCTTTGCTTACTTCTCACTTTTTCCTAAGCCAAAAACGAATCCCTAGTTCCTCCGAGTGAGAATGTGATGTTGCAGAGGGGAAGTTTCAGGAGCGGTGTAAAAAATTCTGCCTTCGACCGAACGTTCCCAAAATTCACAGCACCAGCACCTTCGTCGACTGGTGGGATATCTACACCAAAGATTTCTTCAGCCTGCAGGTTGAAGAGATCAAAAATAAAATTTTCAATGATCAACTGAAGAAAACCCTACTCCAAAATCCAAAAAGACAGCCCAAGGTACTATTTATTTCTACTGTCTTGCTTATATATATATATTTCAACAAACGTCTTTGAATTAACACTTCATTAGTTTTTTTAGCTGGTCATTCAATAAAATAGGTTGAAGTGGTTGCAATGGTTGTGGCCCAGAGAAAACTCGCCTTTTCGCCAAAAAAGACTATTGCTTTCGCGGTTGCTTCTCCCCAGATAACTTCGGCCCTTTTAACCCCCACAGACGCTATCGAAGAAAAGGCCACTACCACCACGACCATTCGTCGCAAGGTGGCTTTGACTTCACCTAGGCCAGTAAACACTATTGTTGGGTCAACAACGGCAGTCAAACGGCCTCTTCCGTCAACTAAGGAAACTGGCATTGTAGCGCAACTCTCAAAACGGGTGAAGAGAATGGCTAAGAAAGGAAAGCGTGAGATTCTCGTTATCTCAAGCCAAGACACAGGAACCACTATTCCTAAAAAATTTCATCCCCTTATGGTCGAGGTATCTATGGGAACGCTAGAAGACTTCCCAACCTTAACTGTTGATCAACCCGCCACTGCACAACCTACCAACTTGGTTGATCAGTTGGTACAAAACCCAGCGGTCAAGGAACTTGTAGTTCATCCTATGATTGATCCCCAACCTGACATAGCCATTATTGGCATAGGGCATGACATTGTTCCTGTCGAGGTAGTAGCCGACTCGGTCGCAACAACTCCCTTATCAAATCCAAAAACCATAATTGTACCATTTATCTTGGATGAAGAGGTATGAGAACATCCTAACATCCATTATATATATCTTAGTTCACTTTACTAAATCTTCTTTGTTATTAGGATCATGGCAACGAGTCGAGCGGTCGAATGAGAAATCGAATGCGACTCCTCTACCTCTGAATAAAGGCAAGGTTGCATTTTTATGCCCAGTCCAAATCGGGATGATGTCCATCCCCTAGTCGAGGAGCCCAATTATAGTGCTCTTAAGGCGGTCATCGAGGGTCCAATAGTTGATCTAGCAGTTCTTGTCAAATCAGAAGCCACGGTAGAAACTCTAGTTCATCCTTAGGACCAGGACGTCGACATCCCTACATAGGATGTCACTTCGAATTTTGTAAGTCTCTTTCTTCTATTTTGGTTAACTTTTGTCTCAAAAAACTAAACCAAAAGAAAAATGTTAACTGTCAGGTGCCCAGTCATTCATTTCATCGAAAATTCTATGCGTTGAAGGGTGTTGTCTATATTACGTGGTTGCCTTTATGGACATCGAACATAGTTAACCTTGTCAGCCGTATGAATTGAAGAGTTGTCTTAAACATTGGGATCGACCATTAAGTTTTCTAGATTCGACCAACAGCCCAGAACATATGGCCGAAGTCATTTCTCGACAGGTCTAAACCAATTTCTCATTATTAAGTTCTTTAGATTTTGCTCATCTAACCCTTCTTTCTTGTACAGCTTTTATGGGAGGTCGAGATTGACACCTATTTGGTCAGCACATCCAGGACAGTTGGTCATTCTAGAGCCCCTACCGAGTCCAATGCCCTGACCAAGCTTTGAGAAGCTTTGTCTTTCTTAGCTATGCAAGCCTTTCAAAACAAAGGTGGGTGAATGCTTGAACAACCTTGTAACTAATGGTCTGGTGAGTAACGAAAGTGTCGTTCACCTGGCGTTCGTTCTAGAGAGAACTTGGCTATAATTCAATATTTTCAAGAAAGCTCTTCAGGCCGACAAAAACCTGAAGGCTAAAACAGCCGCTCAAGAAGATATCATACCAAAGCTCGAGGCGATGAAGGCAAAGAAGGATAAGATGGCCGACCTCGATCTTCAGATTGCTAAACTTCAATCCTAAAGTTCTGCTACTGCCTTTGGGCTTGAGAGGGATTTTGAGGTAAATAAACCTCGGCTGATGTAAAACGGATACAAACACTGAAAGTTAACAAGAGGACTCGCCATGCCAAGATTACTATGGGCGAGGTGAAATGGCTGGAGCTAAAACCTACACTTGAAGCTTTTCCCCTTCAACCCCATAGGTTATATTGCCGATGCTGACTTGTGGGTCGGTTAACTTTTGTATCAAACTAGTTCGATCCTTGAGATGGTATGCCCCCTTGCTGAGAACTTTGTGAACAGTGAATGGTCCTTCCCAATTCGGCAACCGTTTTCCAAATCTGGGATCCTTGATCCCTACTGGTAACACGATCTGCTAGACTAAATCACGTTTGCTGAATGTCTTCTACTTAACTCGTTGGTTATAAGCTTGCAGTGATCTTTTTCTATGCTACTAGTAGGTTATAGGCATCGAGCCGAGCTTCCTCCAAATCTTCTAACTCTTGCCTCATTGCTTGACTATATTTGGCACTAAACAAACTACTTTGTTCGATAAATTGCAATGAGTTTATGCTTAGCTGTACTATTAACAATGCCCCGTGTCTATAAGCTAACTAATATGGAGTCTTCCTTGTTGCTGATTGAAGTGAAGTTTGATATGCCCATAATGCCTCATTTAACTTTAAATGCCACATACCATTCCTTTCTTTCACCATTTTTTTGAGAACACCGATCAAAACTTTGTTACTTGCCTTGGCCTGCCCATTCGCCTGTGGATAATACGATGTGGATTGTTCGAGCCAAATTTCCAAACCTGCCGTATAGTCTTTAAACCTATTAGTCGTAAAAACCATGTTGTTGCCTATGATAATTGTCTCTGGCATGCCGAATCTCGTCACAATGTTTTCCTCTACAAAATTACAAACTTCTTTGGACGTTAACTCGGCGTACGATCTTGCTTGCACCCACTTGGTGAAGTAATCAGTCTCAATGAGTATCCATGCATGTTTTGCCGATCCAGATGACGACATGATTTTGTGAATTGTGTCCATGGCCTATCCTCTAAATGGCCATGGTTTGGTGACCGAATGAAGTAGTTCGACTGGGACCTTTTGGATAGGGCCATGGATTTGACATTGTAAACAACTCTGTGCATATTCTATGTAATCTTTTAAAATACTCAACCAAGAATATCCATGTTGCCGGTGCAACCAACATGTTTTGCGGCCGGATTGATGGGCACCATATATTCCTTCATGCACCTATGTAATAGCTGAGGCGGCCTATTCTAGGTCGAGACACAATAGCAACAAACCGTCCTCACCGTTTAGATACAACTCATTCTGATATACTATATAATTTGTAGTGTGTACCCATATATTGCAGTCATGCTTGCCACTTGAATCACCATGTTATCGTATAATTGATCTTCTCCAATCATCTGACAATGTCACGATCGTACAGATGTATGTATGGAGCTTTTCGTTCGAGTAATGAAGGAAAAGACATAGCCCATGTCAAATTACGTCATCCAGTTTGAGAACTGGTTGATTAACCAAGATAGGGTATGGACGCTAATCTACTAGTATGACCCAGCCTACCTCGTCCCCCACGAGTTATGCGCCAGAGGCTATTTTGGCCAACTCATTTGTATCAGTATTCTGAATGCGAGATAGTACAACTCATGCAATGGAAAGTCTATTGAGCTAGTTAATCATAAGTTTTGAATTGCTGAGGACGAGTACATGGGCTGCCTTCAAATCGTGAAAAATATTAAGGCAGATGACGGGGCTTCGTATTTGGCCTAATTGTTTATACAATTGAAATCTAGCTTGGGAGAAAAATAACATTTTTAGTGGTCATGCGATTGGATGACGATGCCAACCCCGGCCGAGGTTGCGGTACTGAACCTATCGAAATACATCGCCCAAGGAAATCGGTATAGTGAAGGATGTTGAGCAACGAAATATATGCCCTTGCCGATTTCGACGTTGTTGCTCCTAAATCGATATAATGAAGGATGCTGAGTAAGGAAATCGGCCAGAGTCTATCCTTTGATAGCTTTTTGAGGTACATACTGTAAGCTAAATTCAGATAAAGCCATTGTCCATTTTCCAATTCGGCCATTAACTATTGGTCAAGTAAGCATATATCGAATAACATCAGCTTGGGCAATAACTTGGTTGACTGAAGGGAGCATGTAATGCCTGAGTTTAGAAGACAACCAATGGATTCTTCGGTAGCCGAGACAAACAACTTGAAAGGTTTGTCGTGCCGAGGGGGCATAAGAATAGAAGGATTAGTGAGAGAAACCTTGATTTCTATAAAAGCGTATTGAGGTTCTTTTTGCCACTTGAATCAGTTGAAATCCTTGAGTTTTAGGAATGTGGAGAAAGGCTTCATCTTTCCTGTCAAGTTAAAAATAAAACATGAAGGAAATTGATTTTGCCGAGCAAAGATTGCAATTACTTCTTGCTTGTTAAGTGTGGAGCATCGATGATCGCACAAGCCTTGTTCTAATCCACCTCGATGCCTCGATAGTGTATGAGGAAACCCAAGAAATTCTGTGCATATATGCCAAATGCAGATTTAGTAGGGTTCATTTTAAGGTTATGTTGGTGCATACGAAGAAACATACCAACGTCATCCAAATGTGTCCGGCAGTCTTTTGACTTGACCACGAAATCATCAATATGTACTTCAACAATTGTACCAATCAGGTCATGAAAAATGGTATTCATGGCATGCTGATATGTGGCACTAGTGTTCTTAAGTCCAAATGGCATAATGACCCATTCATAGGTCCTAAGCACTCTGGGCATCAAAAAGTAGTTTTATGGACATCTGCCTCGGCGATGAAAATTTGATTATAACCCATATGGTTGTCCATGAAAGATAGAATCTTGTGGTTTGTTGTGGCGTCAATTAACAAATTTGAAATTGGCATTGTATATTCGTCTTTGGGAGTTGCCGAATTCTGATTACGAAAATAATGCAAATACATAAAGCACCACTTTTCTTTAGGACTAGGATGATATTTGCCAACTATTCGACATATCGAGTTGTCTAAATAAATCCGGCTTTTAAAAGTTGAATAATTTCATCTTTTATGCCGAGCAAAACTTCGGTCGAGAATCGTCGAGGAGGTTGGTAAAAGGATTTACAGTCGACTTTAATACGTAATTCGTGTTCGACCATTGTTCAATCAAGGTCAGGCATTTCATGGTAGCTCCAAGTAAACAATCTTTAAATTCCTCAAGCAATTTACACAACTCAACCTTTATAGGTTAAGGCAATAAGGGACTAATAAATAAAGGCTGAGGTTCATCGGCCGTTCCAACATTTATTTCTTCTAAAGGGTCATTGACTTCATGTAGATTAACTTCGAGCTCGACTGGTGCAACTCGAACTTGAAATAGGGACAAGACTAGGCCATTATCGCATTTGATGAGGAACTCTACCAAGTTCATGACAAAATTCGGCTTTCTGGAAATGGTATACCAATAATCCAGCAGTTGTTCCATAATAGATGAAACCGCGATCCTACATCTGCCCTATTGTGTTGTATCAGTCACGAGGATTACCAACTAGATTGGCCAACCCAAGCCTTGCCGATCCTGCTGAACAGTCTCGGTGCCAACCTTGATGGCTTTCTAGACAGAGATCTGGGTCGGCCGTCATTCTTCGTTGAAACCTTGTAGGGTGGTATAGCCGACCTGACCGTTGTAATAGATGGCTTGAATCATGTTAGCCTTGAATGGCTGATTATAGACCCATTATGCCGATTTGTTGTTCTAGAAGATGAGGACTTAGTATAGCGATGAAGGAATGAAACCAGTCTAGTGGATCTAGTCCCGGCTGAGCATTGCATTGTACCTGGTATTCGAATCAACTATGAAAAACTCCGTCATATGATTTTAACTTACAATATTTACTTCCAGTTGAAGCACTCCTTTAGTCTGAGACTTGTCACCTATGAAGCTGCTCATGGTCAGACTTGATGGGTTTAGCTCGTCTTTGGAGCATCGCAACGCCCTTATAATGGAAACCAGCATGATGTTGATCATTGCTACACAGTCGATGAAAACTTTGGATATTGACATGGCTTCAAGTGGTGAAGGTTAACGGTTGAAGAACAGGGGAACAGTTCAATCTGTGATACTTGCAGTATGTCTTCCCTTTCAAATCTTCGACCTAAAGAATATCATGCCCCGACCAAAGCTTGATGAATTTTGCAAGTAGTAGCTGGTCGAAAATGGCATTAGCCTTGGTGATGTCGAAAGTGTATACCTTTGATATTTCGACAATCGCTTCCATGGAGGTCGGGCGTATAACTTTGGAACTACTGTGAGCCAGTGCCTTGCACACATACGGTTTGTCAATTATTCTCTCGACTGCATCGATACTAACATAATGGGCCATTGGATTCTTATAGATCACCCCTCAGGTTGGAGTTTTCAAGATTTTCTGCTATTTGAGCAAATAATCATATTGCTCGACATGCTTAGCCAGCTCATAGATATCTCGAAAGTTTTCCCCCTAAGAATTTCTTCTTGTATTCAACATCTAAGCCATTCTGGGTAAGCCTAACATATTCGACCTAGGGCAAGGGTACTCGACACCAATTCCTGGCTGATTTAAAGCTAGTAAGAAATTCCATTGGTGACTCATCATATGACTTAGCCATCCTAGCTAAAGAAGAGACTGACATTTCTATTCCCAGTTGATAGAATTGTTCATGAAATTTCTAAACCAATTCATCCTAGTTTGGTATAGAACTTGGTGGAAGGCTGATGTACAATGTGAACGATATGCCGATCAACGAGAAATTGGATAGTCGTAGTTTATGGAAATCATTGTTGACAGCTCCACACAGGGCAGTGAACTTGGCCCATGTTCTAACGAGGACAAGGATGACTCTCCAGCAAAGAGACTAAAATCTAGAATTTTGAATCCTCGGGGATATTCAAAGCTTTCGACAAAGGCCGGATATGGATGAATGAATTTTGGGAACTTCAGCCTTTTTTTTTAATCAATCATTCTCTAAACATCAACCATATCAATGGCCGTTGTTTCTTGATAGGAGCATATTTATGCGACTTACTTTGCTTGTTTTCATGCATTTATGTTCGTAGTTTGAAGTTATTTTAGTAATTTAAGCCAAATTCGTGTGTTTGTAGGTTCAAGGAGCTTGAGATGCAAGAAAGTGCATTTTGGATCCTTTTTGAGCAATTTTGGGCTTGGAATGGATAACACATGCATGGAGCAAAGTGGATGGACGAAATTGAAGACCAAAGGAGGCTAGGATCAAGTGAAGAGATGAAGAAACACATGAAGTTCAGAATTAGAAACCAAGGTTTCCATTAAATCAAGGTTTCCATTTAACCAAGGTTTCCATTTTTGAAAGTTTCCATTTATGAAGTTTCCATTTAACGAAGGTTTCCATTCTTGAAATCACACTTTCCTAATCCTCATCCACTCTTGTTCCAGCAACAATGAAAGGTTCCAATGCCCTTTAGGACACAAAACAAGAACCCTAAAGTCCTAAACAAACCTTGCCGCACCCTCCCTTGTTATTTCCTTCCTTTTTTCCTATTTCCCTTCCTTGTTTTCCTATTTTCTGATTTCCTAGTTTGACTTTTCCTATTTTCCTTTTCTCTTCTCCTAATTCCTGAAATAAATACACATTCCCTTTCTTTTTAAACCCTTGCCGCACCCCCCTAACCTTTCCCCTTCCTAATTTCCTTTCCCTTTCATATTTTCTGCCCTAAAACACATTCCTAAACCTATCCTACACATTATTCCGAAT
>JADOBS010300323.1:0-10611 GCA_015708375.1 Cydonia oblonga | reverse complement strand
TTATGGAAGGAAGCAATTAAAAGTGAAATGGAATCCATTATGGAAAATAACACATGGGAATTGGTTGATTTACCTCCCGGTAGTAAACCAATTGGTCATAAATGGATTTTCAAGAAGAAACTTAAGGCGGATGGAACCATTGACAAGTTCAAGGCACGTTTAGTAGCAAAGGTTATCGCCAAAAGGAAGGGTTGGATTATTTCGACACTTATTCTCCAGTTTCTTGCATAACGTCAATTAGGACGTTAATAGCGATTGCGGCTGTGTACAACTTTGATATACATCAAATGGATGTAAAAACAACATTTTTAAATGGAGAACTTGATGAAGAAATATACATGGAACAACCTGAAGGGTTCATGCTTAAAGGACAAGAAAGCAAGGTGTGCAAATTAGTTAAGTCATTATATGAACTTAAACAAGCACCAAAACAATGGCACGAGAAATTTGATCATACTTTGTTGACACATGGGTTCAAAATAAATGTGTCTACATTAAGAGTAATGATAAATCTTGCGTTATTGTCTGCTTGTATGTGGATGATATGCTCATAATGGGAAGCCATAAAGATATAATAAACAAAACAAAAAAAAAATGTTGAATTCAAGTTTTGACATGAAAAACTTAGGTCAAGCCGATGTCATTTTAGGAATTCAAATTAAGAGAAATAGTGAAGGGTATGTCCTTACACAATCCCATTATGCAGAAAAAATATTATGAAGGTTTGGTCAATTTGATTGCAAACCTGCTGCAACTCCTTTTGATGCTGGATGCAAGTTGGAGAAAAATAAAGGCAATGCCATATCTCAACTTGAATATTCTCAAGTAATTGGAAATCTAATGTACTTGATGAATTCAACTAGGCCCGACTTAGCTTATGCAGTAAGTAGGCTTAGTAGATATACAAGTAATCTGGCACAAGAGCATTGGGATGCTTTAGTAAGAGTGTTAAGGTATGTGAAAAATACACTTGACTACGGATTACACTACACAAAGTATCCACCTGTTGTAGAAGGCTTCAGTGATGCCAATTGGATTTTTGACACTATAGAATCCAAGTTGACAAGTGGATATGTTTTTACCTTTGGAGGTACAACAATATCTTGGAAATCCTCTAAACAAAAATGTATAACTCGTTCCACCATGGAGTCAGAGTTTATACCTTTAGACTTGGCTAGAGAAGAAGCCAAGTGGCTCAAACATTTTCTGAAGGATATTCCAGTGTGGCCAAAGCCTGTAACTGCTATATGTATACATTGTGACAATATGGCCACGCATTCAAGGGCCAAAAGTCATGTATACAATGGAAAGTCACGACACATCAGGAGTAGGCATAATACTTTTAAGAAGTTGCTCTCCAATGGAATAATATCCATTGATTATGTAAAGTCAAAGGAAAATATAGCTGATTCTTTGACAAAAGGCTTACCAAGAGAGCAAATTTTATTTACATCGAGAGGAATGGGTCTCAACCCAAATCTAACCTAGCTAATTGGAGATCCTATGGTCTAGGTTCAATAGGCAAACTGGTTGAGTTTGATTCAAAAGTTGAACACACAACTTACCCATTCTTATGATAAAACGTGTGTTGTCTGTTGAAGTTCGAGGGGTTATGTTTTATACATTTAATGACATTAATATCTCGTTATCAAGAGGAATATGGCAAGCTATTCTTAATTAATGCCACCTATATAGGAGTAAATGGGGCCACATTTATGAGAATTGAAATGGCTAAATTCTCTAAAGCTCCTACGAAATCCGGGATCTGTTCAGGGTCAAAATGAACACAACCATATGAATTGACGTGTGGCAGACATGATATATGTGTAACATATTGTCTCGGTTTACTACTATAGTGAATAGTTCAAGATCTTCCACATCCACTGCGTCACCAAGTAAACCCGATATGTTTTCACTAGGGTAAGTTCAAGTCCAAAAGACACTTCACCAGATGCATATCATGTCTATTCTCTCTCAGTTTTAGGCAGCATAGTCATACATTTGCATTTAAATGTGGGGTAATTGTTGAAGTTTGAATGAAATTTCAACTCAAATGTGGGGTATTGTTGGAAATTTTGAGTTTTGAGTGGAAATTTCATTGTCCCACATTGACTATTCCCAAAAGGTTTCCACACTTTATAAGGCTTTATCCCTTATATAAAGTGATTGGAGTGCTGGACCTTGGGGAGTAAAAATGGGCTCACCCTTGGGGTTGGGCTTTGGGATGTGCTAATTAATTGATAATTAATATATAATTAATTATCAAAAGATGGGCCTTGGGGCTCTTGGGCTCGAGCTCTAATAATTAAATACTTTAATTAATTATTTTTAATTAATTATTTTTTTTCCAAGAGACTCATCCTTTCAGATGAAGTCTGAAGAGTTCAGAAAGAAATAGAGCCAAGCACCCCTTCTGAGAAGATGTCTTCCAACAGTTGCATCTCTTCTCCATACCTGTTGCGAACAGGCATAATCACACTATATATACATACATCTGCATGGCATTTAGGACATAGAAAACATAAATCTCATTCTATAATCCATAACATTCTTACTGAGAGTACCACAAAGAAATTCGCCAGAAGTTAAGTTTTCTGGTGTTGGAATATTAACTTGATCATTGAATCTTGGTGAAACAAACGTCCGTAGAGCTGCAAGCATTAAGTAGGGGCAAAATTTCTGTTTCAAGGACATTACGGTACGCAAGTCTCGATCTTCAATTTTTTTGTTTAATATTAATTCATTGTTCATACACTGTTTATTTATTAGCATATATAAATTTATCACAGATTGTTGACATATCTCCAACAATGTCATATCTTAACGATGCACTGGATCATAATTAAAGCTTGGCGTCAATCTTTCTTTTCACTTAATGTGGATACCATAAAAGCAGTAACACATTGGCCTTGTTTTTGAGAAAAAAGTACGATATTCATTAACGATAGAAATATGTACAATCAATGAGGATACAGTGCATACAATGGGCCTCGATAAAACCTTGTCGGGAACTTCAACCCAGTCGAAAGGAAAAAGAGTGTCCTGCACCAAAAAAAATTAGGAAATACTATCCTCAAAGAGAAGATCCACAATTACATCAGGAGGTTCTTCAAACCAAAGAATATGATTATCACAACAAAGATTCATTCGTGTTAATTTGTGCGCCACTTTATTAGTCTCCCTACTGCTAAAACCAATTTTCCATTGGGGCAATGCCTGAATCATCGAGTGAGTATCATTTAGAGTATTTCTGAACGACGAGTGATCATGTTGACCATCCAGTTGAAGAGCTACCATCATAAGTAAAGCACCCATTCGAAAACCAAGGCTTGTAATTGCTTATCCTTGACCAACCAAGCAGCATCCCTAGCTGCCATAGTCTCGGCCAGCATAGAGGAAGGAATAACATCATGCTTGTTTGCCAAGGCCACCACAAAATCACCCTTATCGTTCTGAATCACCACCACAACCACCACCAATACTTATATTTTCATCCCAAGCCTCATCAAAATTACACTTGTACCATCCTTCTCCTGGCTTCTTCCATTTTTGAGAAACTCTACAGCTATGTTTTTCATTTTTCCCATGCCAGTGTTGGAATTCTTTCATCCAACTAATTGCTCGACAAATTAGTTCCATCGGTTCGAGTTCCTTTCTTTCCACATACTCCAAAGAAGAATAAGGAATAAATCGAAACTATCTATTGACAACTCACCTACAAGTTTAGATATCCAATCCATCATATTCTCCGTTATGTTCATCCGGCTCCGTAGCCTCAACGGACAAGACAATCACACCGACGCCGCTCTCGGACACTTTTGTATCAAATGCACTAAAGTTTCATTTTCTCCATTACAAAACATGCACACATCTCCATGGTGATTTTCTTTTTTCTCAGGTTATCGCGGGTTGGTAAAGCATTCCAACAAATTTGCCAAACACAAATCTTCACTTTCTTAGGTACTCGAGCTCTTCACAAGGCCTTCCATAGAAAATTAAGTTATATGGTAATTGAGGATTCGCTACTTTCTTAACCATGCACCTCACCCACGAATCTTGAAAGATAGTAGGCACTCTTGGTTTTAAATTTCCCATTCGACTCTACATTCCAAATCAACTAGTCTGGTGGTTTTCGTGTACTAAGGGGAATACTTTGAATCAAGAGAGCTTACTCTTCCCAAAATAACTCATTTATAATGTCCAAATTCCAACTAAGGCCCTCCTCTTGTGAGATCAAGTTAGACACCGTGTCTGACCAATCCATCCCCACCGGAATAGACTGAGCACTTTGAAGAAATTTTTCCTCGGTAACCAACTATCCCCTCATATTATAATAGATGCTCCATCCCCCACTCTCCACTGAGCTCTAGCCCTAATTACTTTGCAGGCTTCCACTATACATCTTCAACCATAAGATGAATTTGTCTTCATCGGTGTTGAAAGAAAATCAGTTTGTGGATAATACTTGGCTTTAAAAATTTGGGATGCCAAAGAGGATTGTTCATGGATCAACCACCACCCTTGCTTTGCCAAGAGAGCTAGATTAAAGGCATAGATATCCTTAAAGCCAAGACCACCCTCTTCCTTTGGTTTACATAAATTTTTTCACCGAATCCAATGTATCCGTCGCTTCCCTTGTTCCTTTCCCCACCAAAATTATGTCACCATTTGATTCAACTCATCACAAAAAAAAATTTGGTACAAGAAGGTTTGCATGGTGTATAGGGATACAGCTTGGGCTACGGTTTTTATCAATATCACATTAGCCTTGTTGAAATTGAAATTGTATTTCATCTTTTACTTTTGTAATGATATCAAATGACTAACATGCCTGAAAGACCTTGCCGTGTTCTCAGCATGGTGGGCCTTTTAAACTGCATTGCTCATATGACAAATCAAGAGCAGGTCGAGCTAGGATTCGAAGTTTCCCGGGGTGGGGGGATTATTTAACTTCCAAAATATTCAACAAAAACAAATCAAATGATGTGTTACCAATAGGAAATAACATGTTAATCAATACTTAAGTAATAATCTAATCATTAACAACCACATTATTTTGTTTACAAAATTTAATTTAACATTTTGATCTCTCTAGTATTACCCAAATAAAAATATGAAAAATCTATTATTTGTCAGTTGTAATCTTTTATTATTATTTTTGTATTATTGTCAAATGATAAATTTATTAGATTAGATGTTAGATTAGGAAGCCAATGGAGTTTGAACCAACGTCGCGGTGCAAGAACAACACTCATTTCCACCACTGTGATAGAGGGCCACTTGCATTTGCAGTAACCTATTTTTTCATTGAATAACTTGTTTATAATAATTTGCAAAGGAATAATGTATAAATGAGCTAAATTAGGAAAGAAAGTCAAATTAGCTTAAAATGGGGCAAATTTCTATCAGGATTTGCATGAAATTGTATGAAGTGGTAGAAGATTAGGAAGCTTGGGGGGCCATAACCGTTGGGGATTTAAATGTGGTTCTGTGACAAATGGTGGTGTAGAAATATGACTCTATGTGTTGATGTGTGAAAATATAACAATATATAGGGTTATATTTATCCTTGTTTAGATAGGAATTCTACATTAAATACAATGGGAAATTAGATTCCTATAACACATATTACAATTACTGATATGATTTCAGATTAATTAAGTCTAGTCTAACACACATCTTCCTCCTCCCTCCCCGCACAACTTCTTCACAAACAACATGATAATCAAGTTATATTTGACGTGTGCGGGCATAATAAACTGGGTTAGTAGATGATATGTTGCTCTCAAATAATCATAATGCAGTAAAATAGGAGCGGACAAGCGAATCCAAATGGTTTCAGCACACTTATGAGCAAGAGAGCAATAATCAGACTCATAAATAGTGGGTTGATTTTTAGAGAACCATGATATAAGATTAGAACCCAGACAAATAAGATAGCCAGTATTGGGGCGCATAGTATCTTGACAACTCGCCCAATCAACATCCGAATAAACAGATAGAGCAACAGAAGCAGTTTTAAGGATGCAAATGAATACCGAAGTCTAAAGTACCTTTAACACAATAGAGAATCCATGTAGCAGCTATCATGTGAGTAGTGCGAGGAGAAGTCATATACTGAGCAACAATGTTGATGGTGAAGGAAATGTCAGGGCGAGTGAAAGTAAGATACTGCAGATAGCCAACTAACTCACAAAAGTAGTGGAAAAAGTAAGCAAAAAGTCCTTTGTAGCAGTGAAAGCAACCTTGGTAGCAAGAGGGGTCGAGGCCGACTTATAAGAAACCATATCAAACTTCGTAAGAAAGATTTAAGCATAATTAAGTTGATGAACACGTAGGCCAATGGAGTCACGAGTAACCTGTAAGCCCATAAAATCTGAGGGGCCTAAATATTTAATGTTGAATTGCTTGCCAAGAAGATCAACAAACTGAGTAACAAGAACTAGAGAGCTATTAGTGACGATAATATCATCCTCATAAATGAACAAATATATAGTGTGAGTGAGACATTGAAATATAGAAATAGATGAGTCAGCGTAACTCTGAGTAAATCCAATGGACAAGAGGAAATAACTGATCTGGTTTAACCAACATGAAAAGCCTGTTTGAGACCATAGAGAGATTTGTGAAGGCGACTGGCATGATGGGGATGAGCATGGTCAACAAAGCCAGGGGCTGAGAAATGTAGACATTTTCCTGAAACAACCCTGGAGAAATGCATTATTGACTTCCAACTAACGTAATGACAAATCCTGAGAAACAACCAAATTAAGGTAACCGTGCAAATAATAGTAGGTTTAACTACAGAGCTAAATGTCTCACCATAGTCAATACTTGGCCATTGATGAAATCGCTTGGCCACAAGACGAGCTTTATACCTTTCAACAAAGCCATCAAGATTAGGCTTAACACGAAAAACCTATTTGCAACCAACGGTGTTCAGACCTGGATAAGCAAGCATAAGAGACCATGTCTAAGATGTGGGAGAATGTAAGAATATTTCAATATTCTATCGTGGCCCACATGAAATAGTCCATGTGTGATATATTTGGTTTAATGAATAGGGGTGTGATATGCACACACTCTGTTTTACTTCTCACACACATTTTTAATTTTCGATCGTCGAATTTGATGAATTGAAGAAGATCAACGGATATAAATTATATTGTTTTGGAAGCAATCATATTGGTCAAACAATGAGAGTTGGTATCATCCACACACCCCTAATGAATATTGTTTTGGAAGCAATCATATCGGTCAAACAATAAGAGTTGGTATCTTATTACTGTGATGAGTGGTAATTGAATATATATGTCCATCTAATATCCATTGACATAAAACACAATTAGGCAAGAGAGAACAATTATTTTCTCTGCCAATCAAAACCGATTGGGATCTCATAGTGTTTGCCATCATGAATCAAGGTACGCTTCATTATTTATTATATTTCCGCATCTAATGCATATGCAAAAATCATGAAGTTTAATGATCTTGGCTTAATTTGATTATAATTTATAGCATTCTGTTGAAGTTAGTGCATTCATGAAAAAGGTCGAAGATATGTATTAAGTGTTGATTTGTACTCTTATTTGATACTATCATATTCATCTCATTCATTTGTTTCCATCATTTGATGGTTGAAGAAGTTGAAGGGTTGCAAGTGTTTAAAGTAGCATGTATATATGTAGATATATGAAAGTCCAACCCTTGAATATCCTAATATCAGCATGAGTTGATTGTATATCTATTGAGGTAAAATGTCTGGAACATGTTATGTTCAATTCATCGAATTTGATTCTTTTTAAACAAATTAATAAACAAAGAACGGTATAACAAAACGGTTTATTTTTCCTGTTTGGACTTAAAATAAGTTTGGGCCTGTACAAGGCCCAAATGCTTTTAATTCGCTAAATTTTAGTGAATATTTAATCTCAACACAACTGAACTGTAACTGAGTCCAAAGATTTGTAAGTACTTTATACATGAGATTGTGGGCGCGCAGCAAACACCAGTTTATTTGTTTTTTGTTTTTTTTTTGTTTTTCTTCTTCTAAACAAATGTTATTATCTACACTAAGGGGAAGAGAATGAGTTTAGCATCACAATGGGCTAACAATAATGTGGTTCAAATTCACCTTTGACGGGAATTGAACCTAAGACCTCTCGTTTAACCAGTCAGTTTCTACAAAGGAAAAGCTATGTCCTGCATTTTTGTCACGCCTCGATCCCGACATACGTCTAAGATTGACACATGACGTCACCAAAAAACCGTTTATCTCACATACCCCGCCTCCAGGATATGGACAAAGCATAACTCAAGATTCGATCGCAAAGTAATTTTTCGTATACTTTATGGCTGCATCTAACCTTCTCGTTAGACTGTCTACGTACCCTCAACAGGGATCAAGTCATTTGTACTTCGTCCTTCGCTACAACTCGACATAAGTCACAGTCTGTTCAAGCCGAAAGGCATAACATTCCTCAATTAAACATTTGGACTTGGCAAGCATGAATTATTCGATTCAAGCTACATAACAACCCACATGACAATCAAGGTTTCTATTTCATCCATCATATAAATCATTATGTTTCACATAAAATCGAAATTCATATCATGTAATATATCAAAGAATCAACAAAGCACAATAGTATCCTCTAGTCGTATTGATCACTGATTTAATCATATTAATAACAATCATAATCAACATCATTCCACAATCACCTCAAGTAACCCATTCCATGAATCAAGAAAGCATAACATTAAAATTTAATTACGTTAATCAGACAGCAAGATCACATATCAACGCACAAAATTTAATAAAGGAATTCTACATAATTCCCTGCTTGGATTTCAGGTAATCACATGATAAGTCTAATATATATTCACAAGGTAGGTAATTCCCATTTACTCGAATCCAAGGTTCTAGTCTAACTTATGGAAATGAGCAAGAGTAAGGAATCTGGACCACTCAACGGAATCCAACCAAAATATGATTGCCTACCAAATGTACCAAATACAACTAATCCTCCTCACTTCTAGAATGCATATGGTCCCCCAACACGGATATACCAAGCAGAACCGTATGCATAGTTTAATAACATAGGCATTGATCACCCAACGTGGATATACCAAGCATGATTACCCAACGTGGATATACCAAGCATGATCACCCCTAACAGTCCCTCAACGCGGATATACCAAGCAGGACTGTATTTGATAGCTCTAGGTAGTGATCACTCAACACGGATATACCAAGCATGATCGCTACTAGAATGCGTATGGTCTCCCAACGCGGATAGCAAGACCATCCATGTACCACTGCTACATGGTGCAATCATATCATTACCCACCAAGCATCAAATTAACATGAATCATAATTATTAACATACGCACCATCGATCACACTAGACAACCAATCATTGAATCACATAACACACTATCTATAACATACATCAATTCATCATGAATCACATTTTAAGCACATTCGCCATCAATTCCATTGTATTGACCACATATCTCAATTATAAGTTCCTAAACGGAACTGCTTTAAACTTTACACATATAAGGTTTCCCATAACCCCCTACCTTGAATTCGATTAATTTTGTTCCTTTGAAGAGCCTAATCGGAACACAAAAGTACAGTATAAATACAAGTAACACACATTACTAACCAAACTAAGTGTTTAATCACAAAATTAATATTATCTAAAGAAAGTACACAGATTCTGGAATCTTACAACTCAAATAGTAGTAAGGAAGATTAGAAAGGAATCTAGAAAGAAAATAGGTGTGGTAAAAACAGTACTCTACTTCACCAAATCTGCAGAAAAACAGCACTATTGGACCAAGCTTAGGCTCCCTTTGGAGCATTCAAAACTAAACAACATCGTGGAGTATTATATGGGTTTTGAAGCTTGTGTTTTGCACTTTGTTTTACGCCACTTAGTTTGTCCAAAATCTAATAGTTTTTAATTAATGTAGAAGTGTAAAAAATATAGAAAAAAAAAATATAAACATTCGTAATGACAAGCTTTACAACTTTCGTGAAGAGCTTAACTCTGAAATTCGTCATTATAATCATATAAATCATAGATTAAAATTTAACCGTTGATTGTTGTTTACATTTACGCTTCATTTTTCTCATCAAATTTTGTTTTTTTTTTTTTTCGGATTTTCTTTTTTGAAAACATGATCTATTAAAGGATGTAGGAAGATGAACAGTTTGGATCATTGATATTATGTTCAGAGTTTTATGATTAGTGAAAATATTGCTTGATGTTTATAAAGTTTCTACAAACTATATGACATCGACTCATATTTCAGTTAACCGTAAATATTGAAACATGATATCAAAGATCTGAATCGTTCATCTTCTTACATCCACTAGATGATAATGTTTTCAAAAAAGAAAATTTAAAAAATGAAATTCAGTAAGAAGAATAAAGCGTAAATAAAAATCAACAGTCAGATATAAATTTAAGGTTTATGGATTATAGTGTTGGACTTTGAAGCTGACCCTTTCATGAAATTTGTAAAGCCTGTCACTATGAGCGATTATATATATATATATATATATATATATATATATATATATATATATATAAATTTTTT
>JADOBS010300322.1:0-10609 GCA_015708375.1 Cydonia oblonga | reverse complement strand
TTTGAAAGATGTGAAATATGGCATGTTTAACTTGCATGGAGGCTCTACCCGCTCGATCTTGTCCGTGAAAAGTGTCCTGCTTATGTTGGTTATGTTTTCCTGGGGCACCTCATCAGTAACTTCGTTGCGCTGGAAGTTGCACAATTGTTTCGTCAAGAGCCTCTATACATTTTTTTTGAATTTTTCTTTGCTAGGGTAGCAGAGCTTTTGACTTCCCTCGGTCGTTACCTGCTAGTCTAGGCTTCTCTTTCATGTGCTCAGCTCATCTATGTTGCGACTGCAGTGCATATGATTCGCTCATAGCAGGCTAGTAAATTACTCATAGGTTGTCGGTTGAACTTGAGCTGGATTAAGTGATTGCTTCTCTCCGTCCATCATACTGCCTACTTTGATGTGAGATAGATGATGTTCCTGTAGACATGTAAATTTTGTTGCATACAAATGACGCATCACATGGCATATAACTCATCACAAATGGACAAGTCATCAATGACATGTGGCACAAATCAAGCAAAGGAAGCTCAAAAGCTTTCTAAAATTCGGCAAAGGGGGGAATCTCTCCTTACAATGGGCAAGGGGCACAAATTGCTCCCAAAATTGGAAAGAAAGCTATAACATCTTCACAAAACAATCAACACTTGAAGATTGCTCACAAATAGGCAACAAGCCGTATAAATTTCGGCCAATATGAGGAGGTGGTAGAAATTAAGACACAAAGCATGCTTAAATTCTCCCATGGATGAATCAAGACACAAATCAAAGCCAAATCCATCCAAAGGCAAGCCTTGAGAAGTCTATAAATACAAGGTCCTAAGATAAGCATAAAGGTCGACAATTTCTACATTGAAAGGCCGAAAATCCTATATTCAAAAGAACCTTTGCACAAATCTTTGAAGACTACTACGCTGCCAAAGCTCTCTTCGAAGAACTCACAACCAAAGCCGAAGCTTTCTTTTGACCAAAGCCAAAGCACTCCCTTGAAGAATCAACAAGCACTTATGCCGATTCTTTCAAGACTTTGTTGCAAGCTTAAAACTTGAAACAACCGTTCAATCAAAATCTCACATCTACACCATCTTTGTTGCAGTTTTGAGGTGAAGACCATCCAAGCATTGTTTCAAGCTCAAAACTTGAAGCAATTGTTCAATCGTTCGTACGAGATCAAGTCATCGCAACCCTTGGATCAACAACCTATTCATCTACATCAAATTTGAAGACTCAATCAGAGGAAAGTTGTAAACAGAGATTGTAACCTACAAATTCATCAATACAAATCTACTTTGTACATGTGTTCTCGTTTCATTGTTACAGAATTTTCATGTTTACAAATTTGGCACGCCCAGTGGGACTTCTCTGCCTTTCATCTCTGTCTTCAAATCCACAAGAAACACATATGGCATCAAGAAAGGATCAAGCTGCTCCCGCAACCAAAGTGAAGAACAAGATTATCCTTGCCGTAAGCAGTGGCACTTTGGGCGTCACAACCCAAAGCAAGGTAATAGCTCTCTCTGCCGTGCCTTTCATCCTTACATCAACTTTGTTGAAGCAGCAAGAGCACCCGAGGCACGAGCCTGTGATCACCCTAGCCTCGTTAAAGGCACCAAGGGAAGAAAGCCCGCGGAGGTACTTCGAGTCATTGAGTTCCAATGCCGACTCAAGAATAAGCTTGTATCCTGTAGACATGTAAGTCATGACTATTGGTGCGACTTTAATCGAAGAGCAACTGGCACAAATAAACGAAGCAATCGCAAGGCTGACAATGACCGTGGAGGAAAAGGACTTGCATATTGCTACACTCGTCAACCGTCTAAAGGCGTAGCGTGACGAAAAAGCTGACCACGACCCAAAGGTTGATCTACAAAAGAAGGAAACCGACAAAGATGAAGAGCCTTTGATAGAAAAAACCTAGGAGAAGTTGGACCAAGCAACGACGCTCATGGGATTTCTCTCTGTCCAGTAGCTGCAGGAGATGATTAACACCGTGAGGATGCCACATGACTCCGTGTTGTATTCAAAGCCTTGCTCCAAGAAGATTAACGCCTTAAGGATGCCAAGGGTTTATCAGCCACCCAAATTCATGCAATTCGATGGAAAGAGCAATCATATACAAAATATTACCCATTTCATTGAAACTTGCAACAATGTAGGAAGGAGGGAGACTACCTCGTCAAGCAATTCATGCACTCGCTGAAAGGTAAAGCCTTTGACTAGTATACTGACCTCGAGCCTGAGTCCATCAACAACTGGGATCAGCTTAAAAGGGAATTCCTTAACTGCTTCTACAAAACTCGTCACACCATAAACGTGCTAGAGCTGACGAGTAAGAAACAATGGAAGGATGAACTTGTCGTCGACTGCATCAATATATGGCGTTCATTAAGTCTAGATTGTAAAGATCAACTTTCTGAAACCTCCGCCATTGGGATGTGTGTTCAAGGAATGCATTGGGGGTTACATTAAATCCTTCAAGGCATAAAACTGAGACCATATGAGGAGCCGGCAACTCGTTCCCACAAGATGGAGCTAAGTATCACCAATCATGGGAGGAATGAGTCAATTATTGACTTCAAGAAGGATAAGGTGTTCACCCCCAAGGTGGACAAGACTGGGAAGAAGCCCGCTAATGAAGCTTTTACCATCAATACTACCCCCATCAAGACCTTATCTGCGCCCGTCAAGATCTCCTCCAAGAACAAAGCGAAGAACATGAAGAGAGGTGATCCTTCTCGCACCCAAGACAGGTACAAAAACACCTTGAGGGAAATGGAACAAAACAGGTACCCTTTTCTTGACTCTGATGTGGCCGCAATGCTAGACAACCTGTTGGAGAAGAGAAAATCCTCATGCCCGAAGAAAGCCTGTCGACACAGTTTAGCATCTAGGAGGCGTTGCGATTGCCCAAAGAGATACGACGACCATGAGGTGCAAGAAAGCAAAGGCGAAGGCTCAAAGCTTCGGCCACATGAATATGCCACATGCTGTGCCGCCTATGACGCAATCAACTTCACTGACGAAGACTTGCTGCTAGGGTTAAAGCCTCACAACCGTCATCTCTTAGTCTCTGAGTACGTGTGAGAAAACAAAATTAACTGTATGCTTGTGGATAGCGGATCGGCCATAAACATCATGCCAAAGTCAACAATGACCATAATCGGCATCGAGGTGGAGGAACTATCCCAAAGCCGCCTCTTAATCTAAGGTTTTAACCAATGAGGACAAAGAGCAATGGGCATGATCTGAGTGAAGATGACCATTGGCGAACTCAAGTCAAGCACGTTATTCCATGTGATTGACGCAAGAACTTCCTACAACTTGCTCTTAGGAAGGCCTTGGATCGACGAGAATGGAGTAGTGTCGTCAAGCCTCCACCAATACCTAAAGTTCTACCGAGAAGAAGTAAAGGTGATACAAGGCAACACCAAGCCATTCACGGAAGATGGTGCCTAAAGCTTTTCCAGAATAGATCAAATTCATTGGCAAAGCAGCATCCAAAAAGAATGAGTGTCAAGCTGTGCCCAAGAAGCAAAAAGGGGAAGCTGTACCATTTTCAAGCAAAGATGATGATGAGCCTGCCAAGCCCACAACAGTCAAGGGAGTGTGACCCCGTCAAAAGGATAAAACACACCCGTCTTCCGATACATCCCAATGTCAAGAAGAAAGAATGGGCAATCCCCGTTCGAAGCTGGAAGAAGCCAAGCCGGTACACAGCTACACAACGACGATGTAAAGCTACTCAAGACAAATGCAGGTTTACCTCTGACACAGCTAGGCAACACTAAGGTTTCAAAACCACCACAAGGTTTCGTAAAACCCCTGCCAAAAGAGGCAGAACCAAGCTCTCTTCCAACCAAGAAGACTAAGGAAGGTTTTGACCCAAATGCCTACAAACTCGTGTCAAGGCTGGGTACAATTTCGCCTTTTCTTCAAATCTTGGAAAAAAGGTATCAAACGATGTCAACTATAAAGAACATGACCTCACCGAGACTCAAAAAAAGTTGAAGGGGCATGGTTGCAAAGTTGACAATAACAAAGCTGGACTTGTCTTCACACCAAATACGCTCGTGAAGATTTCAAGAAAAGCGAAAAACACTAGCGCTCAACACAGTAGCATGAGCGTTAAACAAAGTCAAGATGAGCCTAAACCCTCCCCTCGAACATCAGTCTTTAATAGACTGAACCGTTCAAAACCTATAATTTCAGTACTTGATCGCATTGGTGGTCAAGACCGAACCTCCATCTTCAAAAAGCTTAGCATGTCAACATCCCAAGGCTCTGTTTTTGAAAGGTTGTCAAAACCTAAGAAACAAAGCAACACGACTAGCTCTCCTCCGCGAATGTTGGCATTGGAAATGACAACTTGGAAGTTAACACGAAAGGACAACTAAATGTAAAGAAGCGCACCATAGTTTACATTGGCCAGTCTTCAAGCCAACAAGCCTAAATGGATGGCACTGAAGAGGAGGTCCAAGGCGTCTTCCATATCACGATCCAAGAAGAGAAAGAATACGAAATCTCCATGGAGGATGTTGCTGTTTTGCCACCACAACTCGAGCATGGGGGGCAAGCCATGATTGATGATCTTAAGGAGCTCAACTTAGGCATAAGCGAGGAACCGAACCATATCTTCATAAGTGCGCTACAAAGTACGGATGAGATCAAGGAGTACTACCAACTGCTCTTGGAGTACAAAGATTTCTTTGCTTGGACCTATAAAGAAATGCTTGGCCTTGACCCTACCATTGTCATGCACCATCTTGCAGTCAAGCCTAGAACGAGACTGATAAAGCAAACTCAAAGATGCTATCGATCCGAGAACATCCCACAAATTGAGGTCGAGATTGACAAGCTAATCAAAGCAGGCTTCATTTGAGAGGTGTAATACCCTAAGTGGATGTCCAACATTGTCATTATTGTTTGCAAAGACTTTCGAGACCTCAATCAATGATGCTTGCCCAAAGGATGACTTTCCCTTTCAAGTCATCGAGATCATGGTGGACGCGACCACTGGCCATAAGGCGCAATCATTCATGGACGGCTCCTCTAGGTACAATCAAATCCGCATGGCTTCCAAAGATAATAGCCTTCCGCACTCCAAAATCTATTGCTACAAGGTAATGCAGAAGATCTGCAACGACATACTACACAAAAATGTAGAATGTTACGTAGATGACGTAGTTGTCAAGACCAAGAAGAGATCCGATCACTTGAAGGATTTACTAATGGTGTTTGAAAAACTATAACACTACAACCTCAAGATAAACCCATTAAAGTGTGCATTTGGTGTCACCACTAGGAAGTTCCTCAGCTTCATTGTCAAGCACCGCGGCGCTGAAGTGAACCAATCAAAGATCAAGGCCATTCAAAGCATGTATGAGCCAAAGAACCTGCACGAGTTGAAAAGTCTACAAGGATGACTTGCCTTCATCAGATGCTTCATCTCCAACCTTGCTGGATGCTATCAACCTTTCAGTCGACCTATGAAGAAAGACACTCCATTCATATGAGATGATGCATGCCGCAATGCCTTCGAGAGCATAAAACGGTACCTGGCAAGCTCACATGTCTTAGGAGCACTTGTGCCTGGAAAGCTGCTCATCCTATACATTGTTGCGCAAGAAGGTTCCATTATAGCACTCTTGGCATAAGAAACTGAAGACGAAAAGGAAAGAGCACTCTACTACCTAAGTCGAACTCTCACTGGTGCCGAACTCACCGACTCACCAATCGAGAACATATGCCTTACCTTAGTCTCGCCATTCAAAAACTCAGACACTACATGCATGCTTACACTATCCACTTGGTTGCTAAAGCCGACCTGGTCAAGTACATTATGTCGAAGCCAGTTCTAACAGGGCGACTAACTAAATAGGCTTTGCTTCTCAACCAACACAAGATCATCTACATCTCAACTAAAGCCATCAAGGGCTGTAAACTTCATTTCCGATCATTCAATCCCTGCTGATTGGAAAATCTTGGATGACTTGCCTGACGAAGAGGTGTTCTACATTAACATCTTCTCAACATGGACAATGTTCTTCGATGGATCCGAACGATCAGACGGAGTGGGGGTAAGAGTAGTATTCATGTGACCACAAAGACAAGTACTACCCTATTCATTCTGATTAAGTGAGATGTGCTCCAACAACGTCGCTAAGTCCCAAGCACTGATTATTAGACTCTAAATGGCAATCGACATGGAAATCACAACGCTAGAAGTGTATGGCAACTCTAAGCTCATAATCAATTAACTCTTAACTGAATATAAAGTGAGGAAAGATGATTTCATCCCATACTTTCTACTAATAACTCAACTGCTACAAAAGTTCAAGGCTGTGATGTTAGAACATGTGCCAAGAAAATAAAATCAAATGGCGGACGCTCTCGCTAACCTAGCCTTAAGTATGGTGCTAGGAGAAGACGACGTTGTGGACGTGCCAGTTTGCCAAAAATGGGTGATCCCGCTTATCACTAAAATGTTGTAGATGATACAAACGTCATCTTAGTACTTCCAGTCGACACTGAAGAGTGAAAACAACCGCTAATTGACTACTTGGAGCATGGAAAGCTTCCGGACGATCCTAGACACCTCTCAAAAATACGTTGATGAGTGCCTCGCTTCCTATACTACAAAGAAACATTCTACCGATGCTCTTTTGAAGGAGTACTTCTAAGATTCCTAGGTGAGGAAGAAACCAATCAAGCCATGGAAGAAACACACTCAGGCGTATACATAACGCATTGGTCTGGACCAAAGCTACACTTCCAGCTCAAAAGAATGGGTTACTACTGGCCAAGCATTGTGAAGGAATGCCTGGAATACGCCAAAAGGCGCCAAGCCTGCCAATTCCACTCCAACTTCATACATCAACCATCTGAGCCATTACACCCTACAGTTGCTTCATGGTCCTTCAATGCATGGGGATTGGACGTTGTAGGACCAATCACACCAAAGTCGTCTGTAGGACAAGCCTACATCCTAGCTGCAACAGACTATTTCTCCAAGTGGGCTGAAGCCGTACCCTTAAGGGAGGTTAAGAAGGAAACTGTCATCCGTTTCATCAAAGAGCATATATCCATCAATATGGTATGCCTCGTTACATCATCACTGACAATGGAAAATAGTTCTCCAACCGACTCATGGACGAGCTCTGCGAGAAATACAAGTTCAAGTAGCACAAGTCTTTCATGTATCATGCTCTGGCCAACGGTCTCGCATAAGCATTCAACAAAACGTTGTGCAACCTCCTGTAGAAGGTAATTGGCCAAACAAAGAGACACTGGCATGAAAGAATAAGTGAAGCACTTTGGGCATATAGGACGACACATATGATTCCTACCCTAGCTACGCCTTATTCTCTCTTATATTGTGTGGAAGCTGTTCTGCCGCTCGAAAATCAAATTCCCCCACTAAGGATGGCTATACAAGAAGGCTTAACTGAAGAGGAAAATGCAAAGCTACAACTTCAAGAGTTGGAAGCACTCGATGAAAGAAGGCTCGAAGCTTAACAACACTTAGAATGCTACCAAGCACGGTTTTCCAAAGCATTTAACAAGAAGGTCCGCCTAAGGTATTTCCAAACTGGAGATCTTGTCTTGGCATTATGAAGGCCCATCATCACAACTCACAAAACAAAAAGCAAGTTCACATCAAAGTGGGATAGACCTTACGTAATACAAGAGGTCCATACCAATGGCGCCTGCTTAATCATGGCAGAATACTACTTAAAGATCGACCCCATCAACGACAAATTCTTGAAGCGGTACTACCCTTGAATCAAACACATAATGCTCTTCGCCTGCATGAGCCTAAAATGCATACAACATAATGCTCCTCGCCTGCATGAGCTTAAAAGGCAACATACAATGTCCTTGTTCACCCGAGCTTAAAATGTGACACTCAACGCTCCTTGCCCGCAAGAGCATAAACTGTGTACGGTAAAATCACCATCAAAACCATTAAAAAAAAAATACAATCCATCACTCCTTTGAACTACGTCATGACTTGATCCCTCCGCAACTGAAGGTACGTAGGCAACTTGAAACTTCAAAACTTCAAGTACATTCAAATCATCAACAAAAACACAAACACTTTGAAGAATAAAGAGAAAATTCAAGAATGTGAATACTTTATTTCTTTAAAGGAAGAATTTGGCTACAAAGCCTTATTACAAAATGAGCAAAAACAAAGAAGGCTTCAAGTATAAAAATGGAAGACACTACTTGAAAGCTATGTCCCTAAAACTACGGCAATGATCTTCATCAAGCCTTCAAAAGTCTTCAAAGTCTCTACATCAGTGGGAGACAAGGTAGGCACTTCCATAGACGCACCTTTCTCTTGCTCTACGCGTAAAACCTCCTTTTGATGCTGAGAAAGTGTAGCTTCCTGCTCCGAGAGAACACCTTGAAGTTGTGACGCTTTAGGTTTCCAACGGCTCTTGCTCACTCACCAACGCTTTTAGACGTGCTTGAATGGAAGCCAAAGAAGTCCATATGGCTGGATAACCTTCCGAAACAGCTTGCTGAGAAGACCGAACTTGGGCAATTGATAAGTCTATTGCCGCAAGTTGTTGAGTTCTAACATATGGACTCAACTTCTTCAAGGAAATGGCATGCAAGGAACAAAACTCAGTTGAGGCGGCCATAAGTTCGACAATCTAGACTCTCAAGAGCAAGGAATAAACGTTAAGGTTGGCAATCCTAGAAAAAAACTTCAACAAGTCCTCCTTGAGCAACGCAAGGTCCTCCAATGGGCACTTCACAATCCTTTTCTCAATGTGGCTCTTGATGTCCATAGTTGCGCGAAGGCTGATACGATTGATGAGCTGCTCAGTGCCACTAAGGTTCAGCCCTCTAAGGGAGATCTTAGAGCTAGTCGAAAAAGGTGTTGGAAGCATGACAAGCTCTTGCATACCTTCACCTACACACGGCAAACTTGTGCAACTTGGCAGATTTGGAACAGGCTCTGCACCGAGCAGATCTCGAATCTCCTTGTCTGTAGGTAAATTGCCTCCAAATAGCATCTCCGTAAAGAAATGAATGCCCATGTTCGCCCATGTTCGCCAAATCAAAAGAACAAGAGTGCCCAGCCTAAAGACAAAGAAAGGTGTTAGAAACAAAAAAGCTAAACCAATAAAAAAAACAGAAGAAATCAAAAGAAAGAAGGAAGTACATACATCTTTCTCAAGTGACACATGGCCATCAAACTGAGGAGGCCTAAACACTTTCTTCTTCTTATGACGAAAAATTAATGTCACTGTCATCCAGAGCACCTTCAAGTAGTCGCTTGTTCAAAACTTGTTAATGTTGCCGCAAAACAAGTTCATCCTCATGCGAGTCAACCTCGTCACTCGCCTCTTCAGAAGCATCCAAACGATAAGAAGAAAACAGGGGCGTTGTGGAACTAAAGTCGCAGGTCCATCTTGCAAAGGAGCTGCACTCACATAATCAAAATATGCTAACTGCGTAGAAACTGTAGAACAATCCTCTCTCGGCGCATCATTGTGTGAACAAGAAGAAGTGGCGCCACCTGCCATCCCCAAGTCTTCACGATGTACCTTTGACCATAATGTGATATAAACTAGCACACAAATTAAACCCTCTTATTGACGATTGTAGTATAGATGTAAGTAGGGATCGTTCTAGGTAGAGGATTAGGAGGGATTGCTAATCTACTTAAAACTGACTCAAAAACACAAAACTAGGCTTGAAAACACTTAACTAAACTTAAAGAACTTAAAACAAACTAAAGAGATTCAAAACAACACAAAACAATCAAATTGACTCAAAATAGACACTAGGGAGTTATTTGGACGAAATCTAGACTAGTAAGACTCAAAATACTAAATTTGACAAATTTAAACAAGTTTCTAACTAATCTAACACACTTAAGTAAAGGGGGATTGATTTGGATGAAATTAATTAAACTAAACATAATTAAAACACTAAACAACTTTGGACGAAATTAGGGTGAATTGATGGGTGATAAGCTAGCTAGAGGATCCTTCTCCACACATGACACACTTGCACACAAATTGATTTCCAGTTGCTTTTCCAATAAACCATGAACCTCAACGCCCCAGATTAACCGTGAACAGCACTAATTAACCCTCAGATTTTCCTTAAGTCATTGAATTAGATAGATAACGCATCGACAACCAAATTATTCTTCAATATTTCCCTACATGAACAACATAATAGAGATACAATCAAAGATCATTAAGCTTTGTGAAAATCCTAAGCATTGACAAGTCATTCGTAACTATGAACAACATGATACTCCTGCTAGGAATTCACTTAACACGATCGTGACCAGCAATCTCCACTACTCATGAATATAAGGTCATAACGATTATGTGAAATTTCTTATGTTCTAGCATCAAATTCATGCATGCAAACTAAGTAGGCCTCCATAATCAACATACAAGAATAAGTTTTGAATAAAACAGTTAAGTAAATTGCATTCACGATTTATGAAATCACAACTGGAAGTAATCAATTCATATTGCAAATATGTTCATGGTTTTGAATTTTCCCCTAGCTAAAACGAGTTTAGCTCCTCATGTACGCAAAAAAAAAAAAAAAAAAGATAAATAAACTTAAACATTGAAAA
>JADOBS010300321.1:0-10607 GCA_015708375.1 Cydonia oblonga | reverse complement strand
TACAAAAGCTTCAACATCAAAGCTTCACCATCAAAGCTTCATCATCAAAGCTTCACCTACAAAAGCTTCAACATCAAAGCTTCAACATCAAAGCTTCACCATCAAAGCTTCACCATCAAAGCTTCATTATCAAAGCTTCATCTACAAAAGCTTCATCATCAAAGCTTCATTATCAAAGCTTCACCATCAAAGCTTCATCATCAAAGCTTCATCATCAGAGCTTCACCTACAAAAACTTCAACATCAAAGCTTCAACATCAAAGCTTCAACAGCAAAGCTTCACCATCAAAGCTGAGGCAAGTCCACTTTTCTGTTTTTTACCATTTCCATTGGTGATTTGAACCCCAAAACCCTACTAGGTAACCTGTTGATCAGGTAAGTTGCTGCCATAACACTTTGAGACCAAAAACGTTTTGGTACATTCATTTGGAACATTAAGGCCCTAGTTTTTTCAAGAAGATCTCGATTTTTTCTCTCGGCAATACCATTTTGTTGGGGTATGCCAACACAACTAGTTTGATGCATGATGCCATTGTTGCTCAAATATTGAGTCATGACTTGGGACATGTATTTGGTGCCATTATCAGACCTTAGAGTTTTGATTTGAGAGGAAAAATGATTTTTAACAAGGTTATGAAAGTCCTTAAACACTTCCATCACTTCACCTTTTGATTTTAACAAATATAACCAAGTGGCTCTTGATTAATCATGAACAAAGGTTATGATATGTTTGTAACCATCAAAAGATTCACTAGTTGGTCCCCATATATCAGAGTATACAAGTTCAAAAAGATGAAAAGCTCTAGTCAAAGATAGACCTAGAGGTAGTCTAATTGCCTTTGACATATGGCAAGTTTCACAATGAATTTGTTCTTTGCCTAAGTCGGGAAACAAGGTTGACAACACATGTTGAGAAGGATGAGCTAATCGCTGATGCCATAGGGAATGATCTCGAATGGAGACATAGATGGATTTAGACTTGGCTTGGAATCCACTGGGAGAGCTTTTTGATATGTAATAGAGACCATCTAGGTAAAACCCCTCACCAATCATCCTCTTGGAGACACAATCCTGAAAAATGACATTTTCTGGTGAAAAAATGGCTAAACAGTTTAATGAATTTGTGATTTTTCCCACTGAGAGAAGTTGGAATGGAAATGAGGGAACATATAAGGCCATAGACTCTATTTGGTCAGATATCAAGTGAATTCTTCCCTTTCCTACAATCCTAGCACCTTCACCATTGGCTACAGACACATGTGATGGATTATGAAGTTTCTCAAATTTATGCAATTTTGACACTTGATTAATCATATGATCTGTGGCACCTGAATCTACAACCCAAAAATCATGCAACTCATTGATTTTAAGAGCAGTTTTGAAAGCATTCACGACACCTTTCATGTCTTGATGAGGTAAGTGATCAGCATCGGCCAAGAACCCTGCAAACTTGCTCAGTAATGCAGTTGCACTTCCATCTTCATGGTCAATAGCTCGATCTTCCCTTCCCTTCTTCTGTTGGAGATAGGCTGCAAACTCATTTATAAGAGTAGCAGGATTTGCAGTAAACTGTCGGTAAGAATCTGAACTGTTGATAGATGAAGATGATTCAATGTTGGCACATGGATACGCTCGACTTGTCTTTTGTGTAGTTTTATCCTTCATGAATTCAGGCTTGAGCTCTGGATGCAAGATCCAACACTTATCTCTCACATGCCCGATGTTGTCACAGTGTGGGCATTTCATATGACGGTTTTTTCCCTTATACATTTTTTCATCTTTCAGATAAGCGCTAACTTCAGTCACATTGGTTTTTGTACCACTGTTCATGACTTTTCTTCTCACTTCATCACGTTGGATGGTTACACAAATGCTAGTGAAGGATGATAGCTCAGGATTCATGAGGATATGACTTCTCAAATCCTCATATTCTGAGCTCAAGCTAGACAGCAGTTGAAATTTTTTATCTTCTTCAGTTCTTTTAAGAAGCGTTGTGGGATTAATTATGTGAAGTCTATAGACATCCAGCTCATTCCATATGCTTCTCAGAGAACCAAGATGTTGAACAAAAGTTTTACCTTCTTGTTGAATGTTGGAGATATCCTTCTTGAGTTGAAAGATGTGTGCGGAGTTGTTTTGATTACCATATATCTCTTTCACAGTTGTCCAGAGAGCAAGAAATGACATGGAATAACTGAAGATTTTTGCAATCTTCCTTTCCATGGAATTAAGCAACCATGACATGACCAATTGATCTTTACACAATCACTCTCTATATTCTGGAGAAGTAACTTCAGGAGTAGGATGGTTGCCATTGATGAAACCAAGTTTGGATCTTCCACCAAGTGCAAGACTAACAGCTCTGGACCACGGCAAGTAATTAAAATCATTCAGTTACACTGAGCTAAGTCGCTGATTTGGATTAATATCCATTTTAGAGATGCGATCAGAAGAAGAAGCAATGGCGCTTTCATCCTCTGAATTCTCATCAGCTATATTTTTCCTGAAGAAGAATCACAGCAAGTGAGATGTACAGAAACAGGCTCAGAATGATGCCCGCTCTAATACCATGTTGACTTTTGAAGTTTTGATTTTGTATATTGACAATCGTGAGTAGAGCATGCACATATTACAAATATATAGGGGAGTCTGAGTGAGTTGCAAACTACAGTCAACACTCAAGTTACCTATCCCAAAAACTCCTTGAATCATGCTACACAGCCGGCATAGGGAACATAACTAAGCTCCTTGGAATAAGGAGTTGACAACAAGATAAGACCTTTATACAAGTTGATAAGAACAAGAAGAAAATAAACGGCTATTAACTAGGTAAAACACTAATAGGGTTGACACAAACCCTATTACCCAGATAATACCGAGAAACCCTAAGTAACCAGAGGTCTTCCAATATCCTATAAACTCCTCTCTCCGCCATGAAGCTCCATGTTGCGGCATCCCACCCCAGAACACATCATGTATCTCATGAACCTTCCCATTCATATCAAAATCTCATAAAAAGCTCAAAAGAAAGAAGAAAATATCGATGAACGATTAAGCGAGGCTTTGCCTTAGAGACCAATGAAATACGACTTAGAAGCTTTATTACACAAAAGTTCTTTGAAGACCTCTTACTTCTATCATGTATCTCATGAACCTTCCCATTCAACCTCTTAGAACCATCCCCTCGATGTCATCACACCAATCACATCCCTTTAAATGCACAACTACAAAATTACCCCCAAGTTCTACAGCTCGGTCCGTTCGATGAGAGTTTTCTCACTGCTTGTGAGCTTTCCAATTTCGTCAAGTCGTTTAGCCATAGGCCCGGGCAGGGGTCGATGGCAGTCCCTTTTCTTTCTTGTTTTCCTTTCCTTCTGTCTTTGTCTGCCTGCTTTTCCCCCCTGTTTTCCAGCCCAATTTTCTTCGTTCCCCATATCTCCTTGCCTTTGATTTAACCACTCCTAGCCCAAGCTCGGAGACTTCCAGTTCTTATCCCTCAGTTCCACAACTGTCCCGATCTGCAACCACCTCTTTCCGTAGCGTTTTGCGACTTTATTGGAAGGTGTGTAGAGCTCCGGCTCGGGTGACCACACCACCACCTTCCTTGTGTTTGCCGTTCTCGGCTCCGTTGCCTGTGGTTGTACTTTTCCACTGGCTTCTTTTGTTTAGTGGTTTCGATCTTTGTTGTGGTTCCTTATGGATGTTGAAGTTTGCTTATTTTCCGATTTTGCGGCTTGGAGTGGCTTGATCTCCGGCATCTTCTGGAGGTGTTGGCCGGTGCTGGGTTCGAGGTTGCTCGGTTCGAGGTGCTCCGATGGCGGCTGGGGTAGTAGGCTTTCTTGTTTTTTTGTTTTGTTGTTTTGGGCTTAATTTCTTGTTTTGGATTGGGCTTTCTTTGTTGTGTGGGAGGTCCAGCCTTATGTTTTGTGCTTCTTTTGTATTTGGACCGCCTTTTGTATAAATTTGTTCGGTTGGTAATAAAATTTACCTTTGACCAAAAAAAACAAAAAAAAAAAGAGCAATTTTAATGCTTTCAGTGAATCCTATCCCCAACCCACGTGACAGCCCACATCGGGCCTAAACGCCTGCCCTTTTTTTGTGAAGAAAGGCCCAAATGTATTAACCCATTGGCAATGTAGTAAATAAACTGAAATCTTCAATTCAAATTCCAACTTTAAAATAGATAATGTAGTACCCGTGTTTCATTTCATAAATAATTGTCTCCCTTCCTTTTCTCATACCATTCCATCAACTCCTACTTTCTCAACCGTTCATTTCATGCCAAGCTGATTTAAAGCTTCAGATTTTGCCATGTCGCCAACACCCCTCACGTTTCATTAATGCCCAATATTCCGGGCTCTTTAACTGCATTTCCTGCCCCCTCCTATCTGCCGTCTGCCTCGTCTCTCCTTTTATGCAATCACTCCACTTGCAAATTTTATAAAATTCACCATCTGGGTTCTGATCCTGTGAGCTTTCTGGTATGACATCCCGAAAATTTCGAGAATTTCCCTGGCACGGGGGACATTCGTGATATTGGTTACGGGGAAGTATTACTCACTTAATGTTCCATCGGATGACGGGATTGACGATGAGAGCTACCATTACTTGTTCAAGCCCATCATTGGGAAGGTTATGGAAATTTTTAAACCTGGGGCTGTGGTTCTCCAGTGTGGTGCTGATTCCTTATCTGGGGACAGGCACCGAGTGTGTTAGATATATTAGATCCTTCAATGTCCGGCTCTTGCTTCTAGGTGGCGGTGGCTATACCATTCCCAATGTTCCTCGTTGTTGGTGCTACGAGGTATACTTGTCATATTCTGTTTTACCTCTTAACGTTTCCAAAGTGTTTCACCTGTGATATGATTGTGCACGTAGCATGGTTTTTATCACCAGTTATAATCTCTTGCCAGATAGCATGTTAATGTTTTGTGATTGCATAATATGACTATAGTGCCTGGCAGATGGCTACTCTTTAATACATTGTTGCAAACGTGACATGCGTAGTTTCACAGCATCTGTATTTGGTGCATCTAATTTTTGTTTAGTCTTGAGTCTTCATGGAATTCTTTTGTTTTTGATATATTGTTTGTAATACAGATAGGAGTATTTCGGTCCAGGTTAAGGACAAAATGCCACAGCACGAGAATTACGAGTATTTCGGTCCAGATTATACTTTTCATGTTTGCCCCGAGTAATATGGAAAACAAAAATTCTCATGTGTTACTAGAAGAAATACGGTCAAAGCTTCTTGAAAACCTCTCCAGGCTGCAGCATGCACCCATGTCCAGTTTCAGGAAAGACCTCCTGATACTGAGCTTCCGGAGGTATGTTTCTGCAACTAATCATATTCTCAACTAATTCATTTTTCCATCTTCTATATTCATCAAGACATAATAATCATCTGACTGAATGATTTCTTATGCATTTATTTCTTATGCATTTATAGTGCATGACCTTTTCTTCTGTCTAAAGTCTAAATTAGTAACTTGTAATAGACAACTTCTTGTTCTCAAGATTTCATATAACACAACGAGCTAACTGGTGACCGCATTTACTCCAAAGCCACATTGTTCCAGAGCAGAAGACCCAAATTTCTGTCTTTTTCTTCCATTTATTTGCTATCAAGCTTACATTTTGACATTCCTATGTTTTCCACTTCCTTCCTGTAATATGATAGTTCTTGTTCCATAACTGGTAGAATAGTTGATGGAAGTCATATAGACTTTTTTAATGAGTGTAGTGATGATCCAGAAGGAAAAGTTTTGTATCTAAATCGCAGCAATGCTCCATTCTGACTTTTATTAATCTATGCATAAAGAATGTAGATTGCTAGTTCAAGTCTATCTAATTTCAGTTGTTATGTACTCAATGTTTAATGTTGTTATATTGGCTTGTATTCAATGTTCTAATATTATTCTTTCTGAAATTCTTTCAGGAGAATGAAGAACAGGATGACCCAGACGAGAGGTGGGATCCAGATTCTGATATGGAGGTTGATGATGAACGGTGCTTCAATTTATTCTCCTAATTTGCTCTCATTATCTAGCACTTTCGTCTCTCGAGCTCAACTTTTTTTTTGGGTGTGGAATCATTTAGACTATAATTCACCGTAATTGGCTACCAATTGATTTGTCTATTCTTAAACACTACTACATTAAATTTCATGTATAGTAAAACTGTGCTCATTATCTTTGATAATGGACAAAAGGTTATATTGTTTATTCATGGCAAAGAAACAGAAATATATTGATGAAAGGCTAAAAGATGAAAGTTACAGAAAAAACAAAATCTCCCATGTACACGAGGTAAATGGTCCCTCTGGAGTTTACTGTTTCTTTCATTTAGATGACACAATGAACCAATTCAATATGCACCATTCTTGACGGCTCCAACTGTAAACTTCCTAAAACCTGGATTTGACTAGAATCAATTTCAAACCATCCAAATCATATAAAAAGAAGAAGCTTGTCTCTTCATAGGGTTTCGTTGCTCCCCTCTGTTATCTTGTTTCTTGTTTGTTGTTACGTGAAGCCTACATTGGTGATTAATCATAATATTCTGGGCTGAAAGTAGTCATAGTGGGTGCAGCCGTCCATGGTACTCGGCATACTTCCCCGTCCCAAGAACACAGTTGAGATACTATAAGCTCCTGTAGCAAGTACAACCAGTTATTCGACAAGAGGGGGAAATCAGAAGCAGTTCAGTGAATGCAATAACTCAGCAACACAAAAAGACTAGCTATTACCTTGGGTCTTTGTCTCCTTGATGTGGCATATTTATTGCCGAACTTTTGAATGTCTTCAGGTGTCAGTAAACCTATTAGAATATGATCGTCATCTACAATCATGGCACAGGGCTGCTTTTCTGCAAGCATGAGACTCACCACTTATGTAAGCAATGTGCCCATTAAAAGAGTCACGTATTTCGTCTTCATGGCTTCGGATACAAATGTTCTCTTTTCTAACTGTTCAGTAGAAGTATCAGAACCATCTATACAGAGTGAACTTTCAATTTCACACAGGTCACTTGCATTAGATGTCCTTTCAGCTGAAGCACAACTTGAAGATATCGCATTTGCAGTAGGGGAAGGCACTTCAGGTTGTTGAATGCTACTAGTGTTTCCCTGTTTGAGTTTCTTAGTCTTCAGACTCTTCACGATAACTTTTCTCCTCGTCTGTCCAGATGTAATCCATGAAGATAACCCCACACCTCCAAGTACCGGCACAACAATACGATAATCTTGTGTCAATTCAAAAAGCAGCCGAACTACCGTAAGAGGTACCTGACAGACTCCTGCAAGAGTAGCAGCCATTCCAACCTGTAAATGGAATCTCCCCAATTGTCAACTACATCCAGATGTTGGGATACCTTCAGAATTTAGCAGATAGATACCAGAAAGAGAAATAATATATTCACCGAGAAAAGTTCAGACTTTTAAAGTTTACCATGGATAGTGAAAAAGTTCATTCCACATTTTAGAAGTAATACAATTGCAGGAAACACATTCTACTTCTGAAAAGAAAGGTATCTGCCCCTGAAGATAAAGGCAATAGGTTTCTAGATAATTACATTAGGCAAACTCATATTTCAAATGTGATTTTGTTCTCAGAAATAATCAAATAGATATGGAGGTAAACTATCGTCTAGATATGAAAATGGCATAGAACAGTTCCAGGCCATATGCTTGCGGTGATGCTACTTCCAAGACGGAAAGATGAAGTATAGGATTGGACTGAGTGCAGAACTGATGAATTTGCCGTATGCCATTCATGTTGCTGCACCAATGAAAAGTGATGGAGCATAGTAGCCTCCAACTAATCCAGAGGCTCAACACAATGAGGTTGCACCTATCTTGACCACTACCAACTGAAGCAACAGTTCAGCTGAGAGGCCTTTCTCAGGTGGTCGAGATTCCAGCAAAATGTCAACACTCTCGAAACCCCAATAAAGAATTTCAAAATATGCCAATGCCATCAGCCTGATAGCCAAGCCACCCGTGATAAGGAACAAAAATTTTGGTAGGCCAACGGTCTTATGAAGATTGTCAACAAATGCCAACATGTACGATGTGCACTTTGATAAGGTTAACGAAACCAAGCCACATAGGACACCCAGCAATAGATATAGCGGAAGCTCTGAAAATGATTTCAATAACCGCAGCTTTAAACAATAACTTGAACATCTACCTCTAGATATACTAAGGGTATGCCTGAAAAATTCATGCTAGTAGAGTGAATAAACTAGTGTTGCAACACAATAATATATGAAATTACCCATTTTGAATATGCAATGTAAACCAACTACCCAAATAATGGGAAAATTCAGAAACCTTATTCAGGAAAGGCAAATCACACTACCGGAAGCAAGTAAATACTCAGAGATTATGTATTTATGCCATAGTCAATTGCAGAAATTATTTAAATAAATGAACCTTTTTTTGTTCGCTGGGCACATAAGTTCTTATATGTATCATTTTGAAGAATCGACAGATAGTTGATAGTGTGCCAATATGTGTGCCAGTATGGGACCTTAAAGGCTGGTTCAGAACCAAGACCAACTTCTAAAACTACAGAAGCTATCACAGCACCAAGTATGACCATAGAAGTGGTATTCGTAAGCGAAATGGATGAGGAACCAGGTGGTGACTGCCATAGGACTGACTCTACGGAAAAGAAACAACCGGAAACAGCAGCATTAAACCCCTATCAAAACAAAACAGGGACAATTACAATGAGGGCAAACATGTCTTGATAATGGCAGCACAGATATACACAAAACCAAATACCAACCAGAAGCAATTCCAGCAGCTGATCCGGCAGCCACAAGAGAGAGCCTTCTTTGTGAACTTTTATCAAACACAGCACCAATACCCTTGGCTATAGAAGTTCCAATCTCAACACTAGGACCTTCGGGACCTAAAGAGTTCCCAGTCCCAAGTGTGACACACAAGCAGCAATTGCCTTGAGAAATGGACACGATGCAGCCTTGAGACCATCAAAAAGCGAAACAGGAATTCCCATTTTCACTAATAAATTCTCTCCTTTTTCTCCTCCTTGCTCATTGCAATTTTTATCTTGTGGACCATCCTCGAAAGCATCTTGAAGCAAGATTAATATGGCAACGATCAAACCCCCAGAAGCTGGAACCAGAATCACCTGCTTCCACGTATCTCCCATAAACTTCTCTCTCAGCCACTAAGCTCCCCGTTGGGGCATCCCACCCCAAAACATATCATGTATCTCATGAACCTTCCCATTCATACCAAAATCTCAGAAAAAGCTCAAAATTTTATGTATAAGCAAGCAAGAAAAAAGAAAAGCAAAAATGGGTACTGAGTGACGGAAGTTGAGGTTCCATCCCAAATTGGAAATGGGGGAGTAGCCCGCTCCTTATAAGTTAATGCAAGGTTCCTTAATTTTCTGACGTGGTACAGTTCTTCATATCCTCACGCGCCCCTCACATGTGGCAGCATTCGAGCCAAACAGATGGACAATACACATTACTATGTGAGACAATTCTTTAACATCCTCACAATGAATAACAAAAACACGTAAAGATCACTGGCAGACTACAATGCTAATGTATCTAATGAACATTACAATTTGTGTAAAATTTCAGATAAAAGCTCAAAACTTTGCAAACAAGGAAGAAAATCAAAAATGGACAATGAGTAATGGGTAAAATCAAACATACAGAGTAGTTGAAGAGAACGACGCCGATTCCGCTGAGCAGACCCACCAAGCTCGACGACAGCACTATCGTCCAGTTCCCTCGGCCACGGCCCTGTGCTCTGTTTTCATCTTCCCCTTCTTCTAGTTCTTCTGCTTTGTCATCGTCATCGTTTTATTGTTTTTGTTGCTGGGTTTGTTGGTTTTGAGGGAGGGAGAAAGGTCTGAGAGAGTCAGAGCTCTGCTATTTTTTATGGGTTTAATAGTTCTTCTAGTGTTTGACGTGTACCCAGCACTGGCATTTTTGGTGTGGATTGTTCTGGTTTGGGTGTTTGATGTTGGAGATAATAGGAGGAGGGTTTTTCCCGGCGGTATGAAGACGGAGGAGGAGAGGCCAAGGGACATAAATCGCGGTGGAAGTGGGCATTGGGGAAGCGCCGTATACAGTGTAGGCCTCCCATTAGCTGCTACATCAGTTGAGCCAACTGTTCAGTCCAATCCCAACCAACAAAAGGATGAATGTCTGACAAAATAATTAATTCATATTAATATAAAATAATATCCCCTAATTTCCTTTTCTTTTCGTATTAACCAAATCAAGTGTTATTTTAAGGCCAAATTTATTTCGTGATCCTTGTGATGACATGTCACTTTCGATGTGACTCTCGTGGTGAAAAATCTTTTAATTAAACCCTCATGGTGGACTTTGTTAGCAATTGAGGTCCAAATCCAAATTTTTGTTAGTCTTCCGTTAAATAAACTCACGTAATTATTACATGAAGGGTCAAATTCGTCATTTCAATCCAAATTATATCTTATTCAATAGACATCTAGTATAATTTAGGGTTTAACTAAAATTAGATTTTATAGAAAGCAAAAAAAAAAAAAAACAAAAAAGCTTCAACGCGAAGACTGAAACTAAACCTGTAAAACCAT
>JADOBS010300320.1:0-10606 GCA_015708375.1 Cydonia oblonga | reverse complement strand
GTATTAGGACTAGAAGGCTCTGTTACTTTGATATTTACTTATAACACTTCTGTTAACCTTATACTTTATTTGCTTGTCTACTATATAACTTTTATGCTTCCGCACTGTGCACATGGCTACGTCACCCCCACGTGACGGCCAGCACACCTTGATTTGGTCGGGATGTGTCATGAACCCCCTATGTTTATATTTTTCTTCCGATATATATATATATATATTGTATATGTTCATATATTTGTCAATATATATATATATATATATATATATTTGTTGCATGCACTACACAATTAAATTGTTATGTGGAATACGTGAGTCAAAGTATATTCATAAATTAGAAGCATGTTAGGGTTTTTCAAACCCTAGAAATTTTGAAACAAAAGGGAAATAATTGGACATGGTACGACATCACCACCGCGGCACTACTGTCGGCCACCTATGCACAGTCGCTGGCTTGAAGCCTACCTGCATGGATTACCGCAGCAGCCATTTGGGCTTCCTACAACCAGGCTTTGGCCTGGGGTTATTTTCGACGGGCCTGAAGCCCCGAACCCACCTGTAGTTGAGCCTGACTCACCAGCAAGGCTATATGTTTGCTGGGCTTTGTTCTTTTTGCCTTGGCCCGCAACATATTAACCAGCCCAGTTGGCTGGGTTTTTTCTCTTCCACGCGACCTAAGGCCAGCGCTTCACTAGGCTTGCCCATACCCCCCCTTATTCGGCCTAAACAAGAACCCAGCTGCGGCTGGGGTTCCTTCAAATTCCGCAGGGTTTTAGGCCTGCCCATGTCTCTCAGCCGTGGCCTGTAGCCACATGTAGGCTACTTTTGCAGCTTTTCCCCGAGCCAATATACCCCCTAGGGCCTTGCCCTTTACTCAAGGCACCCAACTCGAGCCTAATTATTTTTGGGGCAATATTTTCAACCCACATGCTATTACTTTAGCATTCTAAATAATTTTAACCCGAATGTTAATATTTTTGCTTCTACAATCGACCTCGTATGGCCCGATTTATTGAATTAATTAAAAGTGACATGCAGTCCATTAATTTGATAATGAATCCAAAATTATTGAAGATCACTTTTGGACATTAACGATTCAATAATTTATTTTTATACTTTGAATCGTGACATACTTTCGTAGTAATGAAGCTCTCACACTTGAGTTCCCGAAGAACCTCAAATCCACTACACTTAGTTGTATATTACATTCTGTGTTCTTGCAGGAACCTCTCTTTTATGAACTAAATGTTCATAAACTAAATTGAACCTGTAGTTTCAAATTTAGTGTCTTTGAAACCCGAAGTTTTCATAAAACAATACACCAATAAAAACTAGATGTTTTTCATGAAAACCATGTCTTAGAACTCAAATGTTCTAACTTTGATGCTTATGGATGATTCATTCCCATAAGCACCAATCACAATCTTGTTCCCTCCAATTCGGTGGATTGTCGAATCGTCACAAGTTCGATTTCCCTTATTTGGATGTTTCTCATAGAAACCACTTTATGTGGGGTCAAGACGTAAATCTCCACTTGACTATCAAGAAGCTGAGACGCCATTGAAGCCAACAATGGCATGGAAGAGCTGAATAAGCCTCTGCCATGATCTTCACTCGAAGACTTATGCCCAAAGCATTACAAACAGAAGTACCTCCTGAAAGAGGATTCCATAGCTCATTGGCTCGCTCATACGGATTGTCTAATCATGAAAGACATTACCTGAAGCACACAATGATTACGTCCATGAATGACTACGATTCTGAGGTTTATAAATCCGATCGAATTTTGACTGAAGAATACTTTTCTCGTCCTTCCATGTTTCTAACTCGCCCTTGAATGAGCAATGTAGAAAGCAGAAGTTTATCAAATTCTCGGATCTAATTACTACCACAAACATATAGTAAAATCAGGGCCTACCAAGGTGTGGCATCATGCGTGAAGCGTGATCCTTGGCACTTAAGACCTAAAACTTCAAGAATAAGGGACAATATTCCCAAACCTTAACCCTGCAGAATCTAATTTCGTCTTGATGGAATAGATCATTGGTTATGCACCTATTCGTGCCCCTACTGATGTTGTTAAGGAGAACCATTCTAAGTAGTCAATATGTGAGATTAATTTTGCTCCACCAAACGTCGTTAGAAGAGCAGAATTTTGACATGGATGGCCTTGTTGGCTGAATCCCTTTAGTAAACCATTTACTTTGTGAACATTTTTCCATGTTCTTGGATTCAAGTTTGGTTTATGTTTTACTTATGGATGATCTTATTGATATTGTCCTCGAATATGAGTTAATTGAATCATGTTTCTTCATACATGTGGGGTTTAATTAAACACGTGATTAGGTAGGAATGTGGGAAAGTTAGTTGTATGGATGAATGCATACTACGCACACTAACTTTACATCTAAATCACATATCTAACAACGACTTCAGGTCTATCCAACCTGATTAAGAGCATTGGCACACTCCTCGTTGTATGAATGGTACTAGATCACCATTTAAGGGACCTTAAATTCTCCCTGACGTTGAGTTTTTAAGGATATTCGAGATGACAATGATCATAAATGAAACCACTGAAGAAAATAGGGCAAAATACCTTTGCATCACCTCCAAAAATGAGCCTGAAGCTTTGATTTGGGGCCAATGGGTTGTCTTCCAACTGGGAATACACCACATGTGGCCGGCCTTAAGCCTAGTGATTGAGTAGTTTATTTGCTTTGGGACGACCTTTTGGGACACTTAGGTCGAACAATGATGCTACGACGCATCTTCTTACTCGAAGTAAGGATCTTGTGCCTACAAGCACACTTTGCCAAGCCTGCTCATTAGAGAAATTTGATTTATATATCATTCCTTGAAAGATACGAAGCAACTCTCTTTTCACAGTGGATTCAAGGGAATATATGTGGACTAATCCAACCAAAATGCGGACCATATAAATACTTATGGTTTTGGTTGGTGAATCAACAAACTGGTCACATGTTTGTCCACACACATTGCTGCTAAAGCTCATGGTTGATTGAGGGTTCACCATCCTACTTATCCCTTAAAGTTTGGGAGACTAGATAATGTCGGAGAGTTTACATCGACGGTTTTCGATAAAGTATTGCATGTCATTTTGGGTTTATAATTGAACATCGAATTCCCATGTTCACCCTAAATAGCCTCGCCTAGTGATCATAAAGTGCAATCCTTGTACACAGTTATGTTGGTCCGCCTTGAGGCCCATTGCCACACAACCTATATGGCATTACAGTTGGTTATTGGGTACGAACCTGACGATTTTTGTATTTACGCATTTGGGTGTGCATTCCATGTGCCAAGTTGCGCCGCTGCAACGTACCACTATGGGTCCTCAAAGAAGGATGTGTATCTTTTGTTGATCATGATTCTCCTTCACACTAACTCTCTTCAAGCCCTTGCATGCGATCTCTTTACGGCTCATTTGTGGGTTATCACTTTAATGAGACCGTTTTCCCTCCATTAAGGGGAGATAAGAACGTCAATGTTCATGTAGAACAACACGAATTTACATGCATGTTGCCCACTATGTCTCACTCGATCCCCATACCGCACAAGTATGATAAGCAAATGTGATGAATTTTAGATTTCAGAATGTTGCTCCAGACGTATTCCTCTGATCTAGCTAAAGTGACGAGATCATATACCAGCTGCAAACATGCCTACAAGGATAGACGTACTTAACGGACGTCTATTCAACATCCCTGGAGGGTGTGCCGTCCCTGTTGGACGGTTTGAAAGCCCTTGGTGGACGGTTTGGTATATCGACAGATAGCCAATCAATCTGTCTTGGCCTGGAGCACGATAGATCACTCGATTCGTAAGATTCACTTCCCTAGAAGAGGAAGACACGACACAACAATGAATCTAAACTTGATCGTTGTCTCAAATCATTTCCATCTCATGAGATTAATCCGTATTACTCCTGAGACTTGAAGTTCTTGGTCCAGTATACTAGTTTGGATGAAAAAATGGAATTGAAATGAGATTACCATCGATGATGTTTTCACTTATATGGTAGCTATCGACATAAATGAAAAGCGATGATATCGAACCGTGCTTCATTGATTAAGTGACAACGTAGAACTGATTGGACAACTAAAGTTACAATCCAGGTCAAATTCCTTACCAAAGTGTGTATTGGACATGTTGTTCCTACACTACCCAAGGTAACTCTGTTGTGTTACAAGTGGGAAAGGAATCGTTATGAAATGAATGAAATAGTGCGATATGATGCACGTCTTACGACATAAGGTTTCTCTCAAAACGTCATGTGATTGATAACAACATTATGAAATGTGGTTAGTGTTTCTCCATAGGGATATAGATATAGAGATTTACGTGTAAGTTCCCGAAGAATTACATAGACTGGTTCAAATAGTTCCAAAACCATGGAACACCCTCTTAACTTGTTTGAGGCGTTCATTTACACTCCGACAGATGTGGTGTACCGTCTAAGTGATTATTTGATTAGTCAGGGATGAATTATGCCCTTGCGTGTTAAACTATGAAGTCTTATTCCAAATTGCTAGAGTTACAGCTTATGTCGTTGATACGAATCTCACTAAGACTCTGGAAGAGCTTGAGAAAACTGCCTCGCAAAGATGGAATTTGAGATGAAGGATCTTGGGAAAACTCGTTTATGCCTTGACCTGAAGTTGAAGCATTGTTCTGATGGTATTTTGGTTTACCAGTCGAACTACACCCCGAATGTGTTACCTTTGAGTATACCTTTGATCATCCATACATTATATGCAAATGAGACCCTTGAAGAGGTTATGGAATCTGAAATTCCATATCTGAGTTCAACTTTGTGCTTCGTTGTACTTAGCTCATTGTATTTAGACATGACATCTCCTTCGCTGTTGATCTTGGTAAAGATGCAGCACCGCACCTACAAGCAACCACTGAATTGGTATTAAAGACGTACCATGAAGGTACTACATGGGCAAATCCCAATGCATCTTGAGCGGATCCAACCCCCTGATCCTCGAAATGATGCTTGCTTTGTTTGTTATGCTGACGCTGGTTACTTATTAAACCCGCACAAGGAAAAATCCCCAAATGGTTATGTCTTTACCCATAGGGATATCGCAATATCTTGGAGGTCCACGATATGACCTTAGTTGTGAAATCTTCAAATCGTTCTAAGACTCACCTCACTTCACTACGCCACAAGTAAGGCATGGTTAGGAGTTCTTGTTGAGCATATTTGAAGTACTTGCTGTGTTTTCATCCATTGTTGAGTCCCAACAACGATCCATGAAGATTATGCCGCATGTATCCACCCGACCAAGCCATGATACATCAACGAAGTCAACGCCAAGACATATTGCGTCTACATCAGCAAAGCATAAGGAGATTGAAGTCATGCAAACCGATCCCATACAACCTTGCCGACCTTTACACGACGTCACTGCCAAAGTCAACCTTCCAGAAGCTTGTCCGAGGAATTGGTATGCCTAACTATCCATATGCAATGCTTGTAGTTCTCATTTGGAAGTTATGTCAAACTTAGGGGGAGTATCCAGAAGTATACTCACTTGATCTTAATGTACTCTTTTTCCCTACGATTAGGAGCATTTTTCCTACTGGGTTTTTGCTACCTAACTAGGTTTTAACGAGGCACCCATCCTGGGCTGATCATACCTTTATGAGCTATTCTACTTGCGTCCAAAAAACTTATAGTTTTGACTTAATGCAACTTCTCACGTTTCTCATTAGACTATGGGGTTTTCCCACCTTGAGTTTTACCATAACGAGGTTTTATGAGTTTTACTTTTTTATGCATTCTTCCGTTGATTTGAGACTTGCATTTGCTCATTGTGCCGATGACTTCATCGACTGTACTTGCTTCATCACTGAAGACCTGATGTGCCATTTACTTGAGTATTTACATACTTAAGGATGAGTGTTGCAGTCCTATTAGAATAAGAATGTGATTGTGTAAATCCTAGTATATCTTGGAATATCTCTTATATTCCTATTAGGAGTTGATTACCTATTAAATGTTGTAATCTTAAAGGGGAAAGGTTTTTACCTATCCTACTACTATAAATAAAGGTACAATGAGGTGGAATAACACATACCCACAATTACACATCTCTCTCTTTCTCTCTACTCTTGTCGCACACTCTCTCTATATGGCCTCCATAATTGTTCTGTAAATTATGCCTACAATAGATGTTATGTTCGAGTGGTCAAGTCCTTTTTATTCCATTGTTATTCCCTATCTTTTTTTCTTTTTTTTTAATTTTATTTTAATTTTTCAATAAATTTCCTTAAAAAACTTACAAGAAATAATTAATAAAAAAGACAAATAATTCAAGCAAGACTGGCAAATAATTCAACCAAGATTGGGTACTATAGCATTGAGAGCGTATGGTGGAATCGTCTTCCCACGTTTTTGTTGACAAGAACCTTAATATATTGTTGAACAACAATTCTCCAGCCAATGCTAGAAGAAAATCGTTGGTAGTGAAGGGTCACTACCAAAGCTCTATTAATTTCTCCATACACAACGATGACCATTCATTTCTCTGATTTGGATTCTGAGTATATTGTGTTCCAAACCAATTGAACAATTCAATGAGATGCTAAGGAGACTCTTTTAGAGTGAGACTCCCCATGGACTCTCCCTCATCTCATATTTTTTAATAATTTTTTATAATATTGGCATGAAAATTGTGTCAAAAACATGAAGTGGCAGAGAGTCACACTTTAAAGAGAGTGTCTTTAGCATTTACCTAATTCAATTAGTAAGTCAAGTAAATACCTGCCACTTGAGTTGTCTCTATCCTCACTTTATAGTTTTCAACAAATTGTCTTGAGAAACTTACAAGAAATTACTAACCAAGTTACAGAGAAAAGAAGACAAATAATTCAACTATTGAATGATATCAACACAGATAACTAGGGCCTAGTTTGAGTTGAAAAGTAGAAATTTTGCTTCTTAATTTCCAGTGTTTTGTAAGTCCTTTTTGAACGAGTGACTTTGCTTTAACTAATACAACTGTAATGCATACTTTTCTTCTATAAAAGGCAATTTTATGTGTGTATATATATACTTGCAGTGTTCCAACTCTTCTTCCAAATTTCCAATAATAGAGCCTAAATACTTCTTCATAATTGTTGAGATGCAGGGTGAGGGAATTAGGTGTTTGAAACCATTTCATATTTCAATACTTGTGGTGCCAATTTTGTCACAATGTTGCAACCATTCCCTATCCCTTGAATTCAATAACATTTTTTCACGAGTTGTTGCCCACATGGATATTGCTAAGGTCCCAAAGGTGACCAGGTGCATAGGGAAGGAAAGGGAAGCACTCCTAGCTTTCAAACGAGGCCTCACACATACCAACAATCCCCTCTCTTCGTGGGGAAGCGAAGCCCAAAAAGAAGATTGTTGTGCATCGTGGGAAGGAGTCTATTGCGAAAAATATACCGGCCACGTTGTAAAACTCGATCTCAATAGAGTTTCTCTTGTTGGTCGAATATCAAGTCAGGTTGGAAACCTTACCCACTTGTAATATCTTGATCTCGGCAATAATCGATTTACTAATGTAGAAAATCTCAATTCATGGCTCCCTCGCCTTTCTTCTTCAACATATTTGGATCTGGGTATGATCAATCTCAATAATGTTTATGACTGGCTGGAAGCAATTAATAAGCTTCCTAAGCTTACGACTTTGACATTGTCTGGATGTGATCTTCATTCTCCTCTAATTCATTCCAGTACTGTTTTTAACATAAATTCTTCCAAATCTCTTGTCGATGTTGTCCTCAGTTCCAACCAACTCACTTCTTCAATATTTTTATGGTTGTCAAATTACAATACCAGCCTTGTTTATCTTGACCTCTTTAGCAACCAATTAACAGGTTCAATTCCCCATGTTTTTGGAAACATGAACTTTCTTCACTATCTCGATCTCAGTTACAACCAATTAGTTGGTTTAATTCCCCATGTTTTTGGAAACATCAGCTCTCTTGCCTATCTCGATCTCAGATACAACCATTTAGCTGGTTCAATTCCCCATGTTCTTGGAAACATCAACTCTCTTGCCTCTCTTGATCTCTCTGATAATCAAATTGAAGGAGGGATTCCGCAATCTTTTTCTAGGTTATGTAATCTGCAATCATTGTACCTTCACAACACCACTCTTGGTGGACAACTTTCCAAGCTATTTCAAATATTAAGGTCTACATGTCTTGATCAGAAATCATTTGAGACGTTGGACCTTTCGAGCAATCATTTTTCTGGATCAATTCCTAATCTCACAAACTTTTCATCATTGAAATATATCTCTCTCACACACAATAATCTTTCTGGAACAATACCGGAAAGTATTGGGCAACTGTCTAAGCTTGAGACTATCAATCTTGGAATGAATGCTCTGGAAGGGGTTGTTTCAGAAAGCCATTTCTCTAAACTCTCTAGATTAAGGTATTTGGATTTGTCCTCTAACTCACTAGCTTTAAGCTTCAATTCTAATTGGGTTCCTCCTTTCCAATTGAAGTATATGTTCTTGAGCTCTTGCAAGATGGGTCCACATTTTCCAAAATAGCTTCAAACTCAGAAAAATTATTGGGTTCTTGATATGCCTAATGCAGGAATTTCTGATGTCCTTCCAAGTTGGCTTTGGAGCAGTTGGTTTGATGATGACTTGTATATGAATCTCTCCAACAACCGAATCAGAGGAATAATTCCAAATTCAAGATTTGAGTTTCCCTCATCTTTCCTTCTTAGCTTGTATTTGGGTGGGAACCAATTGGAAGGTCCAATCCCTTCATTCCTTTCCAAAGCGGTAGCTCTAGATCTCTCCAACAATAAATTTTCAGGGTTAATTTCTTTCTTGTGTCCAAACAATGTTAGTAATTTAGGCTTTCTTGATCTCTCAAGCAACAATTTTTACGAACAACTTCCAGATTGTTGGACACATTTTGCAAATATAGCCATTCTAGATTTGAGTGACAATGTTTTTTTCGGGAAAATTCCTACCACAATGGGCTCTTTATTTTCTATTCAAACACTGAAACTAAATAGGAATGGATTTGTGGGAGAATTGCCTTCATCCTTAAAGAATTGTACAAGCCTCGTAGTCTTTGATGTTGGAGAAAATAACTTATCAGGGCTGATACCTGAATGGTTAGGTATTAGACTTCCAAATTTGGCTATCCTTGTCCTCCGTTCAAATCACTTCTATGGAGGCATTCCATTACACTTGTGTAATCTTAAAAGCATTCACATTTTGGATTTTTTGATTAACAATATCTCTGGAAGTATACCCAAATGCATCAACAATTTGAAAAAGTTGGCTGAAGTAGGAAAGTCAAGTCTAACATTTCGTCATGCGTATGGCGTTACATTGGGAGGGAAGTCTGTCTTCAACTTTTATTATGATGAAGAAACATCCCTGATATGGAAAGGCATAATGTCCAAATACAAAAGTACTCTGGGGCTTGTAAAGAGTATTCATCTATCGAGCAATCGGTTAACTGGGGAGATTCCTAATGAAATCACTGATCTTGTTGGGTTGGTTTCTTTAAACCTATCGAGAAACAATTTAACAAGTCAGATAACTCCAGAGATTGGGAAGTTGGCTTTGCTACAGTTCTTTGATTTGTCAAGAAACCAAATTTATGGAAGAATTCCAACAAGTCTTCTTCAAATTTATGGTCTCGGTGTTTTGGACTTGTCATACAACCACTTGTTTGGAAAAATTCCTTTCGGGACCCAACTCCAAAACTTTGGTCTATCTACTTATGCTGGAAATCCTCTGCTTTGTGGAATTCCCCTTCAACAGATGTGTTCTCCAGAGGAATCAAGTTCGAAGGTGCAACCGATGTTTGAGAATTACGATGAAGATAAGGATGAGCTTATAACACCCGGATTTTATGTGAGTTTAGCTCTTGGATTTGTTGTTGGATTTTGGGGAGTTTGTGGAAGTTTGATATTCATCAGGTCATGAAGATACACATACTACAAGGTTTTGAATTGTGTATATGACTGGTTTTATGTGAAAGTGGCGTTGTTCAGACGATGAAGAATGGTTGATGGATAAACTGTAAGTAATCTTCCACATAACTGTAGTGTAATGATATGGCATCATTGGCATCATGATTAATATCAATTCAATCTCTCTAATTGTCTTTAAATTTGTGACTAATATATGCTGTGGTTTTTCTCAATCTTTTTAGCTCGTGCATCTACCGTTCGTAAAAGATGCTCCCTTTCAGGTGGAGAAGGAGATAGAAGACTGCAAGTAGAAGTTATGATTTGGCCTTTTTGTTTTGTAATGACGTTATTTACATTATCTTTGAGGGGTTAATTAGGTCTTTTACGTTCCATTTTACTAAGTGTACTACTTTATCCTAATTCAATAAATTTCCTTCAAAAATGTGCAAGAACTTCTTAGTTAAGTTACAGAGAGAAAAACAAGCAGATAGTTCAATTAAGATTTGATACATTAATATTGAGAACATCGCATAACCGGTCTTCCCACATCTTCGTTAAAAACCAAGTTTCCTGACAAGATTAGATTTGGCCAGTGACCATCTTTTTTTTTTTTTTTTTTTTTTTTTTTTT
>JADOBS010300319.1:0-10604 GCA_015708375.1 Cydonia oblonga | reverse complement strand
AGAAAGAGGTGGGGTGGAGAGGACAAAGGTGTGTTTTTTTTTTTAGCTAATTATTATTTTAATATTTAAAAATTATTAAATGATTTTTTTAGTTTTTAATAATATTTTATTAATTTTTTAATAAAAAGTGGTCACGCCAGCATTTAATAGAGGAATTGACAGACAATTGACAGAATGTATGATATTGCAACAAATTCGAAGATACGTTATGACATTGAAACTTTTTAAAGATGAGGTATGAAGCTGTTAATGACCTAATAGTTAAGGTAGTTCTGTGTAATTTACCCTAAAAAATTTATGGACTAAGCAACACTAGCAATAGTTGAAATCCACTTGCATCATCATACCAAACATTTTGTTTCAGCGAGCATATACTCTTCAAAGCAAGATTAAAAGTGTGAACAACACAGGGTGTCCAAAAGATCTTGAGATTGTGGGCTTCAATAAGTAACCTAGCAGCTTTACAACATTTTCATAACCAATTTCTTTAATAGCAAGTTGTCAATACAATGCTTGTCTTATTCACATTCGCAATTAATTGCCCTCAAGAACATAGCCCGCTTTCACAAGTTGTCATAATATTAATAAGCGGTCTCCTTTGTGCATATGTCCACCCATCACTACACAGACTTACACTTTTAGTGCTCCATGTGAGCTTGATTAGTTAGAGGCACCACTCAATATGATTCTTCTTTTGTTGCAAAAGAATAGTTCTGAGTGCATTGTAACCTAATGGAACATACCCTGGAAGTGTAGAAGCACACAAATATAAGTTATGATAGTGCGAATTTCTTGCAAGGTTAAATGGTAAACCACCTGTGTAAAACATCCTTGCAACTTCATCATCACATTGATTTCGAGTTAAAAGCTTTACTGAGAGGCCCACTTGTTCCCTTTCTCTTCTTTGGGTCAAGATTCACTTCAAGTAGATCATAACCAAAAGAACCAGTATTAGGCAAGGAAACATGCCTAAGAGCAGAACTCTTCAGCTTGTATTGGCACTTTCGAACTAACTTTTCATTTCTACAAGAGTTTCATCAGTAACCTTGTTGCAAGACGCGATCTCATTTCCAGACATTTTTAACAAATGAAACTTGACCCTAGAGTAGGATATATAAAATATTATAAGAAATTTAAAAAAAAACGCATCATGAGAGTGTATATAAGAATATTATAATCTAAATTATTCCAGTATACTATATTATTATAATATGCAAAAGCAGAAAAGCAAAAGAGGGCTTTTCGTTCAAAGATGGGTTTTGGGCCAAAACTTTTGGCCTCAGAAAAGCAAAATGGGAATCAGATTATGCATCGAATGGAGAATCACTGAATCAGTAAATTAAAGGAATCAGATCAAGAAAACATCGAAATTATTAACAAAATGAAAACGAAAGCTTAAGGAAAGCATGGAATTCGAAACCCAACTCTCACCAGCAGTTGCAAAAGATAGGACGCAGTAGTTGCAGACGGAGATGACAGATCAGTTGCAGAGGACAGTTAATGGTGAAAGTCTCTCCCAAGGAGTGATTTTTGAGATTTGAGCGAGCAAAAATAGGTAGATCCGAATTTTATACATAAAATCATTTTGATTTTTTTTTTAATGAATCGTTTCAATTTAGCAACCTTCAATCAATCACGACTTTGTGTTATTTTTTTCTAATTATCCTTTGATTTTAATTTGAAACGTATCCGAAAAGTAGGATACTCATATCTCGACACTAGGATACGCGTATCCCATTAGTCAACAATGTATTCGCGTACTCTGCTACGTATCGGGCACTTTTCCACCATGTATCCATATCTCTGCGTGTCAGATATGGAATACGTTGGCTTTTCCCTGTGTCCATGCATCGTAGCTTCTCATAAAAGGGTGAGACTTATGTATATACATAACGCTCATGGGCGGAAGTCTACTCCACCCCTTGTGAGAAATCTGCCACACTCCACTTCTTGTGAGAGGATTGCCATATACTAAAACGTCTTTGTAATAGGTGAAACTTAAAAATAAATAGAAAAGTTGGACTTTGCTTTCAATCCAATTCAGATAATTCTTCGAAGGGTCATGTTCCATGTTCTTAATTATGGGGTAGCCACTAATTTTTCTCATCATTTAAAGCACACACTCGTGATCTCATGCACCCATAAAATTGTTGACGTCCTCGTAAGACCACATCCATATTAAATTGATCAAGTCAAGTTGCACATATTGTATAAGTATACATCCATAGGGCCATTGTAGATACATTTAGTGGTGAATGGCGAAGAAAGCAACCAACTAAGACTTTGGAAGCACATAATTACTTTTTAATGCTTTTAAATTTTAATCTAGACTGTTTATTTTAGGGTTCAATGGATTAGGGGTGGGTTCAGTATCATTCGGTTGGGTTTTTGACAAAATCAAAAACTGAACCGAAGTAACTGATCGGTTCGGTTCAGTTCGGTTTTCTATTAGTTTTCTTCAATTCAATTTTTGTTCGGTTCTGTTTTTTTCAGTCCTGTTCAAATTTTTTTTTCAAAGAAAAATTCTCCAGATCAATATAAAAACAAGCATTCCAACTTGAATCAAAGACATCAAAATTAAAGTTCAAACATTCAAAGTTCAACTGCAATCATGTCTTTCAAAGGGTTTAAATTGAGCTTTGATCGGAAGCATAAACATTTAACTTAGAAGATCTTCAACATATTGAGATGAAGTGAAGGAGAAAGTTTTCAAAAATTAGTACTTCGGTTTAGCGGTATTCCTCTTCACTTATAAATGAGAGGTCTTAGATTCGATTCTCGCTAAAGACGAATTTGAACCACATTATTGTTAGTCCATTGTGAGACTCAGCCCATCATCTTCCCCTTAGTGTAAATAATATGTTTGTTTCCAAAAAAAAAATGATATACTTATGCCTAAATTTTCTGCCGAAATCTTCCAAAGGATTACTTCTACCTAAATCGAAAAAAAAAATTAGACTTCAATAACCTTGGACTTTTTTAGTCCCCCATAGCATACAATTTCTACCCCTTGGTAAGTGCTTTCACATTCAAATTTGCAACTTAATACTACCTCTAAAAGATAATTAGTGGAAGTTTCATTTCATCTTCTCTCGGATAAAATATTTAGACTATTAAATGAGAGTTTTGATCATCAGAAACACGAATGAATATACATTACTCATCATCTTCATCCTTATCTTGTGGATGGTTGGTAGGTTTGTCTTATTCGATTTTTTGTTTTTTGTTGATTTCAATACTCTTTTTAACTTTGTGCATTCTCTATTAATCTTGACCATTAATTTTACTTTAATTGTTCAATTTAACAGCTACAAACAAAAAAAAGGTGTGTAAAAGTCATTTCCTTTTTTTTTGTTTAATACAAGTGATAACGAGAAAAGGCAACTTGCACTCAGGACCTCACATACATGAAAGAATGCTCTCAACCACTAAGCTACACACACACACAATCCGGTTTTTTGAGTTCCTTGTATAGAAATTCCAAAGAAAAGTGGATTGTATGCTTGAAAATTAGTCGAAAATGCACATTGACATGCTTGGAAGTTCAAATCGAGTAAGTGGCTTGCAGAATGGTCTCAAAACCAAATGGACTTGCAAATGAGGCAACAAGTTGAAACACTAACTACCCAAGAATGATAAAACTTCCACAGGTACAAAACTATAAACAAAGTTCTATTCGGCACTAATCGGGTAGCGGGTAGAGTCTAGCGCCTAAGCACTTAGGTGAGACCTAATTTTAACAAAATTTATTAAAACATATGAATAAATGTCTACTAAATTTATAAAAATAAAATAAAAAATAAAAAATAAAAAATAAAAAATAAAAAATAAAAAATAAAAAAAAACATAATTGTCTTGTAATATATAAATTGCAAAATAGAATGACATGTAAATTTTAAATACGAGAACATATTGAAAATATGGGGAGAAGCATATAGTGAGTGTTAATCCAACTAGCTATCATATAAGTCTCTTACAATTTATTAGAAAATAAAATACAAAATGAAAGATAAAATTTATGTCTAAGTGAAGTCGTGACCTAAGCAGATCTAGACGGGTGCCTAAAGTAGGTCTAGACGTCACTTCTTATTTTTTAAATGTTTATATATTACCGTGACGGTGCCCAACCGCCTAACCGGTGCTTTTAAGAACACTGACTACAAACATATATAGCCATCAATATCATCATATAAGGAAGTGGAGGAGGTGCAGAGCCTCCCTGTGACTTTGTTGGGTTTTTAATGGGTGAAGGCGGCGACGACTTAAGGATTAATCTTAGGCTGCGCCGGACGGGCACAGATTTCTTGCTAACAATCTCACTTTGGCAACCAAACTTCCCTTCTTTTCTTCCAGTCATCGTCGTCGAGCCATCTCCACAGTCAACCTACGATAAAGTATTCTTCTCGTTGCCTTCAGCCACAAAAAAATCGCACCAAGAAATAAAATTGTCAGTTGCAAGAAATTATCCTTGAAAACTTATATTAAAGCAGAAAAACGCCAACAAGAAAAACATCATTACCATGAGGAAGTGATGAAGAAGTTGCAGGAAAAACACCGAGAAGAAGATACAATGCTGCAACAACTAAAACCAACTTTGCTAGAAAACTGCTCATCTTTGTAAATTGCAGGAACAAGAACTTGATGAAGCCTTTAGTATGAACTTATTTGTAGCGAATCTAGTGATCCTATTTAAGGAGATTGAAGACCCTGAAAGCAAGCATACTTATTGCAAAATGACACTGAAATATATTATAATTAATGTTTTTTTGCTTAATTTAATGAGAATTTGGTACAAATTGCATTGTTTAAGGTTTATGTTTAAGATTATGGAGTTAACATCTACTTTCACAAACGTTTACTACTACCGTTGCTTTCTAGGAAGGCAATATCAGTCACCATATAGTGACACAATTTGACTTTAGATTTTTGACTTAAATTTAAATACAACTGGCACAACTGAAAGGACGAAAACCAGCCCATTTGTGTGACAATTCTGATAACCTTAGCTTTTGACGAAGAAGCAGCAGGTGGTTAATTATATATATTGTTCTCGGAAGCTTTATTGTCTAGAACCAATTCATACCAATTCATATGAAGCTCTCTTGTATTTTAAGAGAACCACTTTGTGCAAGATGTGTAATTTCTTTTTCAAAGACCGACACGTTGGGAAAATTAACCTCTTTTGTATTTAATTTTTTCCAACTTTGATCCCATTTGTTGATATGACTGATTATTTTAGGGTATAGAATAGTGCTTTTAGAGGTTCGTTTTTAGGTTTTGAGTATCAATTGTTAGGACATCAAAACTAAAGTCAGTGGCGGAGCCACTAAGGGACCCTAACCCATCCTACCTTCTTTTTTTCTTGCTACTATTACAATGCTTCAGCTGCACGCTACGTATCGGGCATTTTTCCTTCATGTATCCACATCCCTGCTTGTCAGATATGGGATACGTTGGTTTTTCTTTGTGTCCATGCATTGTAGTTTATCATAAAGGGGTGAGACTTATGTATATACATAACGCTCACGGGCGGAAGTCTACTCCACCCCTTGTGAGGAAGCTGCCACACTCCACTTCTTGTGAGAGAATTGCCATATACTAAAACGTCTTTGTAATAGGTGAAACCTAAAAATAAATAGAAAAGTTGGACTTTGCTTTCAATCCAATTCAGATAATTCTTCGAAGGGTCATGTTCTATGTTCTTAATTATTGGTAGCCACTAATATTTCTCATCATTTTAAAGCACACACTCGTGATCTCATGCTCCGATAAAATTGTTGACGTCCTCGTAAGACCACATCCATATGAAATTGATCAAGTCAAGTTGCATATACTGTATAAGTACATCCATTGGGCCATTGTAGAGACATTTAGTGGTGAATGGCGAAGAAAGCAACCCACTAAGACTTTGGAAGCACATAAATGCTTTTAAATTTTAATCTAGATTGTTTATTTTAGGGTTCAATGGATTAGGGATGGGTTTGGTATCATTCGGTTCGATTTTTGGCAAAATCGAAAACTAAATCGAAGTCACTAAGCAGTTCGGTTTTCTGTTAGTTTCAATTCGGTTTTTGGTCGGTTCAATTCTTTTGGGTCCGGTTCAGTTTCTTTTTTCTTTTTTTCTAAGAAAAATTCTCAAGATCAATATAAAAACAAGCATTACAACTTGAATCAAAGACATTAAAATCAAAGTTCAAACATTCAAAATTCAACCACAATCAAGCCTTTCAAAGGGTTTAAATTGAGCTTTGATCGGAAGCAGAAACATTTAACTTAGAAAATCTTCAACATATTGAGATGAAGTGAAGGGGAAAGTTTTCAAAAATTAGTACTTCGATCTAGTGGTATTCCTCTTCACGTGTACCTAAAAGGTCCTAGGTTCGATTCTCGCCAAAGACGAATTTGCTATATTATTGCTAGCCCACTGTGAGGCACGACCCATCTCCTCCCTTAATGTAGATAATATCGTTTGTTAAAAAAAAAAATAATAACCTAAATTTTCTGCCGAAATCTTCCAAAGGATTACTTCTGCCTAAATTTAAAAATAAAAATAAAAAATTAGACTTCAACCTTGGACTTTTTTAGTCCCCCATAGCTTACAATTTCTACCCCTTGGTAAGTGCTTTCACATTGAAATTTGTAACTTAAAACTACCTCTAAAAGATAATTAGTGGAAGTTTCTTTTCATCTTCTCTCGGATAAAATATTTAGACTATTAAATGAGAGTTTTGATCAACGGAAACACGAATGAATATACACTCATCATCTTCATCCTTATCTTGTGGATGGTTGGTAGGTTTGTCTTATTCGGTTTTTTGTTTTTTGCTAATTTCAATACTCTTTTTAACTTGTGAAATCTCTGTTAATCTTGACCATTAATTTTACTTTAATTGTTCAATTTAACAGTTAAAAACAAAAAAGGTGTGTAAAAATCTTCTTCTTTTTTTTTTTTTTTTTGGTTTGATACAAGTTATAACGAGAAAAGGCAACTTGCACTCAGGACCTCACATACATGGAAGAATGCTATCAACCACTAAGGTACACACACACACACAATCCGGTCTTTTGAGTTCCTTGTATAGAAATTTCAGAGATAAGTGGATTGTATGCTTGAAAATTAGTTGAACATGCACATTGACATGCTTTGAAGTTTAAATCGAGTAAGTGGCTTGTATTGGAACCGGAGGTTGTCGTGGAAGGTATTATTTGGGACATTCATATTAAGCAGCAATTGAGTTCAGTTGAGTTTCTTTTCACTCCTCGTGCTTGTAATGGGGCTACGCATCTGGTGGCATCTTATGTCACGCGTGTAGGGCGCTATCATATATGGGATTGCTTTGAGCCAGAATGGTTATTTAATTCTATGGCTTCTGATGTAAACATTTCAATTCGTATCTAATAATATTTGATCTTCAACAAAAAAAAAAAAGTTTAAATCGAGTAAGTGGCTTGCAGAATGGTCTCAAAGCCAAATGGACTTGCAAATGAGGCAAAAAGTTGAAACACTAACTACGCAAGAATGATAAAACTTCCGTAGGTACAAAACTGTAAACAAAGTTCTACATGGCACTAATTGGGCAGCAGGTAGAGTCTAGTGCCTAAGAGTTTAGGTGAGACCTAATTTTAACAAAATTTATTAAAACATATGAATAAATGTTTACTAAATTAAAAAAAAATACATAATTGTATTGTAATATATAAATTGCAAAATAAAATGACATGTACATTTTAAATACCAAAACATATTGAAAATATGGGGAGAAGCATATAGTGAGTGTTAATCCAACTATCATATAAGTCTCTTACAATTTATTAGAAAATAAATACAAAATAAAAGATAAAATTTATGTCTAACTGAGGGTCGTGACTTTGGCAAATCTAGACAAGCGCCTAAGTAGGTCTAGACGTCATTTTTATTTTATTTTTAAATGCTTATATATTGCCATGACGATGCCCAACCGCCTAACCGGTGCTTTTAAGAACACTGGCTATAAACATATATAGCCATCATCATATAAGAAGTGGAGGAGGTGCAGAGCCTCCCTGTGACTTTGGTGGGTTTTTAATGGGTGAAGGCGGCGACGACTTAAGGATTAATCTTAGGCTGCGCCGGACGGGCACAGTTTTCTTGCTAACAATCTCACTTTGGCAACCAAACTTCCCTTCTTTTCTTCCAATCATCGTCGTCGAGCCATCTCCACAGTCAACCTGAGATAAAGTATTCTTCTCGTTGCCTTCAGCCACAAGAAAATCGCACCAAGAAATAAAATTGTCAGTTGCAAGAAATTATCCTTGAAAACGTATTAAAGCAGAAAAACGCCAACAAGAAAAACATCATTACCATGAGGAAGGGATGAAGAAGTTGCAGGAAAAACACCGAGAAGAAGATACAATGCTGCAACAACTAAAACCAACTTTGCTAGAAAACTGCTCATCTTTGTAAATTGTAGGAACAAGAACTTGATGAAGCCTTCAGTATGAACTTATTTGTAGCGAACCTAGTGATCCTACTTAAGGAGATTGAAGACCCTGAAAGCAAGCGGACTTATTGGGAAATGACACTTGAAATATATTATAATTAATGTTTTTTTGCTTAATTTAATGAGAATTTGGTACAAATTGCATTGTTTAAGGTTTATGTTTAAGATTATGGAGTTGACATCTACTTTCACAAACGTTTACTACTACCGTTGCTTTCTAGGAAGGCAATATCAGTCACCATATAGTGACACAATTTGACAGTAGATTTTTAACTTAAATTTAAATACAACTGGCACAACTGAAAGGACGAAAACCAGCCCATTTGTGTGACAATTCTGATAACCTTTGCTTTTGACGAAGAAGCTGCAAGTGGTTAATTATATATATTGTTCTTGGAAAACCAATTCATATGAAGCTCTCTTGTATTTTAAGAGAAGTACTTTGTGCAAGATGTGTAATTTCTTTTTCAAAGACCGACACGTCAGGAAAATTAACCTCTTTTGTATTTAATTTTTTCCAACTTTGATCCTATTTGTTGATATGATTGATTATTTTAGGGTATAGAATAGTGCTTTTAGAGGTTCGTTTTTAGGTTTTGAGTATCAATTGTTAGGACATCAAACCTAAAGTCAATGGCGGAGCCACTAAGGGACCCTAACCCATCCTACCTTTTTTTTTTCTTGCTACTATTACAATGCACCAGCTGCATATCAGTTTAATACTCTTAAAATTCAAGTGTGTTCTCAATCCAAACTTTTTTCCGTTTCAGGCCTGCCTCATTTCTCTCCATTCCTCTTATTGCGGTGTAGTCTTCACTTCCCATCCTTATTCTATCAACTTTTCTTTAATTTGCTTTAACTTATATTTTTTTTTTAAAAAAAATTCTTGCTTACTCTTTACGTCATATTTGCAATGTTAGGTCGCTCTATTGAAGTTAGGGTCCTTTAATTTTTATGCAAATTACTTTAATTTCCTCATGTTTTGAGTTCAAATTACCTATGTATGTGAGAGACCATCCCCCATATAAAATCCTGACTCCATCACTGCCTAAAGTCAAAGGTATTAACTAGAATGAGACTAAAAACCTAAAGCCCAAGCTCGAAATGATCTACACCGGTGTAGAGATCAAATAATCATGTCAATAAATTGAAATCAAAGTTCAAGAGTACAAGTGAAGTTTTTCAACTCATATGTTAAGTACCATGAGCAAGTAATGCACTAGTTGTTCGGAAATGGGCCAAAAGAAGCAACAAAAGTAATGCAGCAATTACCACCAACTTTGCCGGTAAACAACTCTTCATCACCGGAAGCAGAAACAAGTAACTTAGAAAATCCACAACGTATTGAGATGAAGTGAACGAGAAGTAAGATTTGTAGACTACTTCTTCCTATTCAAAAATTAGACTTCAACCTTGGACTTTTTTAGTCCCCCAAAGCTCACAATTTCTACCCCTTGTTAAGTGCTTTCACATTGAAATTTGCAACTTAAAACTAGCTAAACTAGCTACCTTTAAAAGATAATTAGTGGAATTTTCTTTTCATCTTCTCTCTGATAAAATATTTAGACTATTAAATAAGAGTTTTGATCATCAGAAACACGAATGAATATACATTACTCATCATCTTCATCCTTATATTGTGGATGGTTGGTAAGGAAAACAGCGAGAAGAAGATACAATGCTGCAACAACTAAAACCAACTTTGCTAGAAAACCGCTCATCTTTGTAAATTGCAGGAACAAGAACTTGTTGAAGCCTTCAGTATGAAATTATTCGTTGCGAATCTGATGACCTACTTAAGGAGATTGAAAACCCTGAAAGCAAGCAGACTTATTGCGAAATGACATTGAAATGTATTATAATTAATGTTTTTCTGCCTAATTTAATGAGAATAAATTGCATTGTTTAAGGTTTACGTTTAGAGATTATGGAGTTGACATCTACTTTCACACACGTTTACTAGTCTCGTTGCTTTCTAGGAAGGCAATATCAGTCACCATCAAGGTATTAAATATCGATGATATCGGAAATATCGGTAGTTCGAAAACACGGAAATATCGATGGAAATATCGGGATATTATCGATATCGATAAAAATTGAATAAAAACCACGGAAATTGTAAGA
>JADOBS010300318.1:0-10603 GCA_015708375.1 Cydonia oblonga | reverse complement strand
TTCAGGACGTTTACATGCATTTCCATCCCAGCACATACGCTACGCATGATGTTTGCTAAAGAACTTAGTCAGCATCTCAGGGTTTATGCCCGTAAATTTTGGCAAACAACTTCAAATAATACATTAGCAAAGTCAACATCTGGGTAACGCATGTCGCAACAATAAATTTCCCACAAGCACATGCCAAAGCTATAGACATCACATCTTTCATTATAAGGATCTAGAATCTCTGGGAGACTGGGACCATGTATCTAGTATACCAGTTTCACCAGTCATATGCCTTGGATTCTCAACTTCAATACGACCAACACCAATCAACTACTTTAAGATTTGTAGGAGATTTTCTGTTTTGACATCACAATGTACAATCTTTTGACATTAAAGGTTAAGTCGTGTTGTGCTTGTAGAGGTTTATAAATCTATTTCTAGAATTAATTTAACACTTTTTGACACTTATCATTTTGTGCGGATACCTTTTTCTTCGAGTACATTTTCTATTAAAACTGCATCACATCTCCAAGTAAAATCTGAGCCTACAAGTATAGACGTTACTTAGCAAAATCTTAGAAATTAAGATTACCTCCTAAAACTAAATTTTTTACTTGACTATTGTTGCAAAAACATTTAAGGGTAATGCTAGGGGGATTAAATTTGGAGATAAAATTTGCAAACTAAATAATGTGTCACAAATGGGGATGAACACGTTTATCAACCTCAAGTAATAAACAAATCATCAACTTCTATGTTTTTTTAGTTTTTAAAATTTATTTTACAAGTTTAGTCTCTCTAGCATTACCTAACATTTAAATACTCGAGATGAAGTAGCTCGCTTTTCTAATTTACTAGGTGTCCATGTATAATCCACATCCAAAAAATATTTTTCATCTTTTTGGATCTTGTCCTTACACAACACAAATTTGAAAGAGGTATTTCTCGATTCCTCCAACTGGTATGAACCTGGCAATTTTCTTCTGAACTTTCTAGGCATTTACTTTATTTTAGTTGATTACTTCATATAGTTTTATAATTGGCCACTCCCATCTTAGTCATGTGGACAACATATTATTTATTTATTTTTATTCTATTTCACTAGCTCACTTCATATACTTGTCGTTTGAATTTTATTCTTAATATGGACAACGATGAATCTTCTCCATGATCTTGTATTTTTAGCAACATGTTGGGGTTGTGATGCCACATTAGCCTTCTTTGTGACTTGATTCACATAAACGTCTCGATTCACATTTCAATTCAAGACCCAAATTCAAATAATACAGTAATTACTCATATCAACAAATTCACTACTAGAAACTGGCAAATTATAGACATTCATGAGAGTAATCGGCTAAAATTAAAATTCAGAGGTAATTGGCCAATTAATATGTTGGTGGTGTCACTTTTTCTACAATTAATTTACCGCTTTTTGACATTGAAGATCAATTTGTGCAGAGACCTTCTCCTACTGGTATATTTTCTAAGGGTGCAACTTGGGCGGGTTGGGTGGGTTGGAAGGTCAACCCAATCCTAATCCAACTTTTACAATTCGGACTTGGGTTCGGGCTGGGTTTCATTCGTGTTCATTTGGACTCGGGTTTAATTGGGTTCGGGTTTAATTGGGTTCGGTTTTACTTGGGTTGGATTCGGGTTGCCCAACTATTTTGAGTATAATCTTGTAACAACTTAGTTTTCAAGAATTTCTAAAAAAAAAATTAAGCCAAGTAGCATCAAAGGTTAGTTAACTTTAATTTCATAAATAAATCAAAGTTGATGAGCAATTGCTTCGAGACACAAAGAATTTAGGCTTTGGAGACTAATGATTATAAAGCTTTAGGATTTAGAGACTATGAATATGGGCTGACTAATCAAAACCTCTTATTCCCTAAAAGCTTAAGTAATTATAAAGGGTAATTTATTAAAAAAAAATATTAAAAATGGCACTGATTTTGGACTTGGCTCACTTGGATATAGTATGAGCATTAATTGATATGGGTTACAATTTAGTTAAATTGGGTTTGGTTAATCGGGTTAGGTTGGGTTGGGAATGGGCGGGCAAATGATCAACCCAATCAATGAACGGGTTGAAATTAGGTTGAGTTCGGGCAGGTTATAACTAAAAAAAACCTGCTTGTTTGGGTTTAAAGTCGGGTTGGACATATACAAGTTCGAATTGGCCCAACCCAAGTTGCACCCATTATTTTCTATTAAAATTGCGTCATGTTTTCAAGTAAAATCTGAGCGCACAAAGATGTTCACTTAGCAAAAATTTGGAAATTTAAGATTGCCTCCTAAAACTACCTTAAATAATCGAGATCGAGTAGATTGCTTCTCTAATTTACTAGTTCGAACTTTCTTGGCATCCAAGAAAACTTAGATATCTACTTGTCCTTTTCCTGCTAGACTTGGCTTATTTGACCAAGCATATGCATATTCAAACCTTATGGTCATAGATGTGAGTCATTGACCATATGAGCATATGCACATTCAGTGCACCTGCCTCAGCCTTCATCAGTACAAATATGCCCTGCTCTAAAACTAATCCAGTTTCCCCTACCAAAACATCATCTTCCATTAAAATGTCAGATTCCGGTGATCTACGAGTCAGTCATGTAGCTCTCTTTCCTAGCGCCGGAATGGGTAATCTCATGCCTTTCCTTCGGCTTGCAGCGTTACTCGCATCACATAATGTTCGTGTCACTTTCATCACTCCAAACGCAACTGTCTCATTTGCAGAGTCTCAGAGTTTGTCTCACTTCTTCACGGCCTTCCCACAAATTACTCAAAAGCAGTTTCATCTCCTTCCGCTCAATGAGCCCTGTACCAATTCCGAAGATCCTTTTTACTACCATTTTGAATTGATTCGGCGCTCCTCTCAACTGCTCTCTCCTCTCAACTGCTCTCTCCTCTTCTATCTTCACTCTCTCCAACTCTCTCTGCTATAATCACTGACATGAGCTTCGCCTCCACGGTTATTCCTGTAACCGATTCTCTTGGACTTCCAAACTACATGTTCTTCACATCATCTGCCAAAATGTTGACACTTTATGTGTCTTTCCACACCATGCTTGGCCCTAATCACACGATAAAAGGTGATCTCCAAGTTCCGGGTTTGGAGCCAATACCAAAATCACGGATGCCTCCACCACTTCTGCAGGAAAGTAACATTCTGCTGAAGACCTTTTTCATAGAGAATGGTAAGAAAATGACAGAATCAAGCGGAATTTTGATGAACACATACGAAAGTATAGAGAGTGAGACTTTGGCAGCACTAAATGAAAGCAAAGTATTGAGAAAACTACAGTCAGTAATTTCCATCGGACCGCTAGCGCCATGTTTCTTCAAGACAAGCCAACAACTGCAATAGCTTGATGATCAAGCAACTGGGTCAGTGCTCTATGTCAGCTTTGGGAGCAGGACTGCCATGTCCAAGGAGCAAATTTGAGAGTTGGGTGATGGCTTGGTGAGGAGCGGTTGCAGATTTCTGTGGGCGGTGAAGGATAAGAAAGTTGACATCGAAGATGACGAGAAACTGACTGAGGTGCTTGGAGAGGGATTACTGGAGAGGGTGAAGAAAAATGGATTGGCAGTGAAGAATTGGCTGAACCAGGAGGAGATATTGAGCCATCCAGCCATCGGTGGGTTTTTAAGTCACTGTGGTTGGAACTCCTTGTCCGAGGCTTTCTGGAACGGTGTGCACGTATTAGCATGGCCGCAACATGGGGATCAGAAAATCAATGCAGATTTGGTAGAGAAAATTGGACTTGGAACGTGGGATAAGAGTTGGGGTTGGGGTGATAGGGAGACGGTGGTGAAAGCAGAGGACATTGCACAGACGGTTAGTGAGATAATGGGAAACAATTTGTTGAAGTTGCAAGCATTGTACATTAGAGACGAGGCTAGAAGGGCGGTTGGAGATGACGGTAGTTCTACAAAGAGTCTCGCTGCTCTCATCGGCACATGGAAGAAGTTTCATGTACACCATAGTTAAACATTCATTTCAAAGATCAGATTAGAGGCAAAGATGCATTCAGTTGAGACAAATCAGATGCATTCAGTTGGTACATCAAACATAATGAGAAACTAAAAACAACTTCTAGTTTATCGAGTGTTAATGTTTAAAGGGTACTTCCAACTATAGATTTATTTTTTTCGGAATGCTGTACCTAATGCAAAACAACAAAGAGATAGAGGAAGACACACGAGGCTTGACAGAAAAATGATAGAAGAGCAATGCTTAGTTCTTCATTACCATAAAATTATAATTCCAAATTCTCCCCTTTAACATATCAAACTCCCTCCCTAATATACTAGTGTGCCAAGACATCTTCATCAATGCAAATACAACTCCCTAAGCCACCGAAGCATATTAAATGACAATTGTTCCACCTAGCCACTTAATTTAAAACACAACTTACAATGCATCAAAATTACTACAAATATTAAATCACGGTCTAAGATACATGAATCTCAAATTAGTAATTAACGGAATGACAAAACACCAAAATACCAAAAGCCCCGTTGGATAAACTCATTATGCACTGCATTAGACTCTTCGGGTGAGAAAGAACTCATCCACGAGTTCACTAATTTCAAGCCAAGCTCTTTCCAAATCGCCGAGTTCAGAAACCACGTTGCCTCACTTCTCTTTCTTTTCTTCTTCGAACTAACAAAAATATTACTCACATGGTAGAACACAAAGATTCGTTCTTTCCCAAAATTGTAGTAACCTACATAACTTTTCACGAAAGATATATAAGGATTCAAAATCATAATTAACACTTTCCTTGTATTCAAATAGTTGTTGATGGATCCATAGATAAAGTCATACCAAATGGAATCATAAAATTGAAAGTTAGGAGCCTTTTCCTCAACCGTAGGCAAATAAGTAGTATAATTTGTACTGTTTAAAGCATCCAACGAAATAGTATTATATGGAATCAAGTCCGCACTCATTGTTCCATCTCTCCTATGAACCAAGAAGACATCATTAGAGCCACCAGATGGATTGGCAAAACCTTTTGCTTCGAGATCCCCCTTTGAGCAAGACACGAAATTGTGTAGAGAAATTGATTCGCCAACATCAGATATATCAATTGATGAATAATCCATCTTGTTGTGATGAAGAGATTCATCAATGGCCTCTTTTTTTAACATGTATCTCCATCTTCATGATATTCATCATAGATAGGTGGTAAGGTGCAATCATAAGTATAGCCCTATTCATCATTATCAAACTCATTTTCAAAGATAAGTGATACTAATGGGGTTACCTTCAAATATGAAAATTTAGGCATCACCATTTGTTCATTTTGATAGTATTTGGGTTCACCTCATCATATTCGCATCCGACGGTGCAAGACCTAGCATCCTTAAGCCAACTACCAAACCTTGACATTTGGGTAGTCCACTATTGTTGGTTGTGTTTCCTGCATTTTGATCCACCATGCTTCCTACGAGCTTCTAGGCGTTCAACTCGCAAGGCAAGCAACTCGATTTCTTGTCGCAGCTCTTGAATTTTGTCATCTTTTTCAACTCTCAAATCTCTAGGTTCTTAGTTACCACTCTTTCCTCTACCTCCCATCGCTGCCATTTAGATAAATAGCGCGGAAGCAACCCAAAGAGCGTAGCGAAGCTCTGGTACCAAATAATGCAAAATGACAAAGAGATAGAGGAGATGTCAAAAGACACACGAGGCTTAACAGAAAAATGATAGAAGAGCAATGCTCAATTCTTCATTACCATAAAATTATAATTCCAAATTCTCCCCTTTAACATATCAAACTCCCTCCCTAATATACTAGTGTGCCAAGACATTTTCATCAATGCAGATATAACTCCCTAAGCCACTGAAGCATATTAAATGACAATTGTTCCACCTAGCCACTTAATTTAAAACACAACTTACAATGCATCAAAATTACTACAAATATTAAATCACAACCTAAGATACATGAATCTCAAATTAATAATTAACGGAATGACCAAATACCAAAATACCAAAAATACCAAAATACCAAAAATACCAAAAGCCCCGTTGGATAAACTCCTTATGCACTGCATCAGTACCAGTTAACCAGAAATAGCTTACTTCAAAATGACATCAAAAGATATCCCAAAAGATAAATACATAAACAACTCCAACTGAAAATCCTACGTTTGCCAATGTCGAAAAGCTGCCAAACATTTGGAGAGAGAGAAATAGAGGAGAGAGGGAGAGAGAGAGTGCCTTGGTTGGGAGGAAGCGGAGAGAATCGGCGGGAGGGGGAGTGGGGGAGAGAGACGGTGGATCGATTGGTTCGCAGGGTGGAGGTGATTTTGGCACCAAGGTGGCGGATGACGGAGGGCGAGGGGTTCAGCAGCACCAGAGGGGCTAAAAGGGCTTTGTCTGCATGTTTCGGATACCGTTTCGATGATATAACTGTTGAATCCCACATCGGTTCTAGTAAAAGATAAGTAACAGTTTAAATATCTTAACCCCATTATAACTAACACCGAGGCATTTTGTGATAAAATTTCACACCTGACAGATTATGCACTTGGTAATTATCAAGTTGTGAGGACAATATCGATGTTGTTGGAAGTGGGCCGTATGGCCCGTCTCTCTAATAATTCTACATTCCCTTCCTAATTTAGACTATGAAATTTCAAATTAAGGAGATGATGAGTGTTTGTTGAGTATTGATGCAGGTAAATGCGTTGGAACTACTTACATGTTTTCTGTCCAAAAAGTGTCATTGCCAATTAGTCCTGAACCCTTGGTCCCCTTCTTTGTCCATAAAATAAAAATAAATAAATAAATAAATAAAAGAAGTCAAATAAACAAGGTCTTGGTCTTTGCGATGGAACTACTTACATAATTTGTGTCCAAAAAGTGTCAATGCCAATTAGTCCTGAACCTTTGGTCCCCTTCTTTGTCCATAAAGTCTTGGTCTTTTGCTTATGTCCACGAGGTTTGCACTCATGAACATGTCAATATATCAAAGAGAGAATAGAAAAGTGTCCCCTAATATAGAAATAGTGGACCCCCTACATTTAGAATTAGACAACACTAGTAAGAATCTTTGCGTTGCTGCAGGATTGAAAACCATATAAAAATTTTGTGTATAGCACTATTTACTTACAAAAATACTTAGATTTGGTTATTTACATACAAAAATACTTGATCTAGTTTGAGCCTTTGGAGTAAGAGTTGTGTTTGATATTTCCTTTGCTGCAACATAACTTATATAAATGTAAAAGAGGAAAATAAAAGTCTTAGTAAACATTCAGTAGTGTGGAACTTCGAACAATGAAAAACTATGAACTTGATACGAATAAATTTGAGACGAAGATATACATACCGTATTTTAGGACACGTAAAAATGATTTCAGAATTGCTTGGGATTGCTTTGGTTTTCGGAGAGATGATAGGGGCACCGTCGAAATTTGAGTCAACATCTGATGCGTTTTCTATGGAGCTTTTGTGTCATCATTGAGGTGTAAAATAAAAGACAATTGAAGGCACTAGTGAACACTTAAAATGCGGAGATTAAAATTAAAGGAAAACTAATGAAAATGGCTTAACAACTTCAAGTTTTAACGATAAGGACAAAATAAAGGGTAAAGTGAATAGTACCAGGATTGACTTTTTAGTGTAAAAATGTGGTTTTTCGTTAACGTGAACAATACCGGAAGCTTTTCGTTAAATTCCCTAAAATAAAAAGGAAAACTAATGAAAAGGGCTTGAAAACTTTGAGTTTTAATGATAAGGACAAAATAAAAGATAAAGTGAATAGTATCAGGTTTAACTTTTTAATGAAAAAATATAGTTTTTTGTTAAAATGAACAGTACAGCGAACTTTTCGTTAAAACTTCCAAAATTAAAGGCATATATAAATGTAAAATGCACTCGTATTTATACGTAAGTAATAACTTGACACTATAAAAAAAAGTACGTCAGTTTATATTTAATTTAACTCCCTTACCTGATTTTCTTGTCTGAGTTATAAAGAAGGCTGAGATTCTCAGTGACAAAGAAGGTTTTTTTCAGTTATAAACTTATAAGGAAGGTCCAATAGGGGGCATTCCGCCCAAGGTACAGACAAATGGTTTGTTCGAACTTTGAAATTTGGATCAACTTTATGGTTTGCATGCATCATGAAATGATGAGAGTTTTTTCATTGAGTAATGATGAGGGGTTTCGATTGGACGAATCCGAGAGTGGTCGCTTTCACAGTGAATGACTTTTGGCCCCACTGATTCACTGAAGTGATCGTTTTCGATTTGGCCCCACTGAATCTCAAATTATCCTCACAGTAATTGTGGGATGCTTTTGTGTAAAGTGTAATTACATCATATTGCATTAAGCCGCCTTTGTGGTTTGCTTGAACTTTGAAATTTGCGCTAACTTTGTGGTTATCATGCTTGGTTTCATATTGCCCACTCTTTTATTCTTCTAATATAGATAACATTGCTTATTTAAAAATAAGGGTATGATATCCACATATCATTTTTTACTTCTCTCATATTTTTTTAGATTTCAGCCGTCGGATCGGATGAAATGAAGAAGATCTAACGGACATAAATTAATAAAGGTGTGTAAGAAGTAAAAATGAGTGTATGGATAGCACACCCCTTAAAAATAAATTACAAGCAAATTAGGTGCTTATGATCTCAATGTTATTTTTTTGTGACTTAATTAATCTTTTTTTTTATTAAAATGTTACATTCCAATATGAAAGATGATCCTTCAATTATCTCCATATTTTGTGTAATTTCTTCATATTACATTAAGGGCTGGTTTGGTATTGCTGTGCTTTGAAAAAAAAAGCTGCTTCTGTTGTGCTGTGAGAATAAGCGGCTGTGAAATAAAGCAGCAGAGTGTTTGGTAAACTTTTATGTAAAAAAGATATGAAAAAAAAGCCGGTTTTTCAAAGCTGGGTTTTGCAGCTTCTTGTTTTTGGCTTTTTTTCACCCAAAACTGTGAAAAAAGCTGAAGCTGAATGTTTACCAAACACAAAAAAGCTGCCAGCTTTTTTCAGAATCACCTCAGTACCAAACCAGGTCTAAGCCTCCCCTCTTAACCTTGAATTTTAGCTCCGGATGCACATATATTGTGGTTTGTTTGAACTTTGAAATTTGGTTCAACTTTTTGGTTTTCACGCGTAATTTCAACCACTGGTTCCTTATTAACTTTGGACTCTACTCACTGACTATCACATACAGTATACCCTCCAAATCTTCCAATATAATATAAATAATCCCCATGTCCCAACCAATGGTTCCTTATTAACGTTGGTGATGACCATCTATAGTAAACCCTACTGGTGGGGGATATCGTATCAAATGGGCCCACCACATACACAGTATACCCTCCAACTTTCCAATATAATATAAATAATCCCCAGAGTCCTCTACAAATGATCACCCGACTCCTCCATTCCTGTCCCATGGGAAACAACCTAAACATGTCAGAAATTATATATACACGCTTCTGACCTGAGTCTATTTTTGTGGAGGAATGGCTTTGTACAACACCGAGAGTATCATGATTCAAGAAGCTGGCAACCGACATGCAGTGACTGTGAGCAGTAGCACCCCTTCATCTTTATCATCTCGCCATGCGTAAGTACATCCCTCTATATCCAGCTTCTTTTCTGCTCTAATATACTTTAAACTACTACTACTTCTTGTCACATGAACAAGTATTTTTGCAATCACACTTCTTCTTGTTGTTTTAGAAACTAGCCTTTGTGGCCATGAACTTTTCAATAACATTGGATCTGCAACTATTTAGATTTCAAAATTACTTATATCTGCTCTATCAGAAATATACTTGCAATTAACATATTTGTCACCGTATAAATTTTAAGATTAGAATAATTCATTTTTTAATCATTATATAATAATTATCTTTACAAAAAAAATTAATTAAATCGAAATCTTAAAATGATGCATATAAATGATAAAAAACAATCCCTAGTTTTTATTTTTTATTTTTTGGCCAAATTTTTTTCGTGATCCTTGTGGTGATATCCTACTTTTAAATTGACCCATGTGATGAAAAATCTATTAATTGTAATCTTGTATTGAAATTCGTTATCAATCATAGTCCAAATTGGATTTTTCCTCATTCTTCTGTCATTTGTAGGGGCAAAATTGTTATTTTCGTTTTTATTGATTCCATCAACCAATCATAAAGCGCCATATGGACATAATTTTTTTTTAAAAAAAAACTTTTGGAGCTACAATAAAAAAAGGGTAAAATTACCAGGTTCATATTATTTATCAGACTTTCTCTTATCAAGAGAGCCAAGAGTCCAAATTCAAGATTTAAAAAATATTAGGTTATAATATAAGTTATTATGCAAACATTGAATTTAGTTTCATTTTAGAGAAGAACATTGGTGGACGGGATAGCTAGGGTTATGTGAGAGAGAAGGGGGAAAGTGGTGGGTGGTCGTTGTGGCTGTGGCTGACAAAGGGTAGGGATTGGGAAGGGATTTCTTCTTCTTTTTTTTCCTTCTTTTTTTGTTGATTATAAAAAAAAAAAGTGGAATTACCAAAAAGAAAAGAAAAAAAGAATGGAATGACCTTTTTACCCCTGCATGCGAATGAGATTTTGACA
>JADOBS010300317.1:0-10602 GCA_015708375.1 Cydonia oblonga | reverse complement strand
TTAAAAAAAAAAAAAAAAAAAAAAAAAAATCTTAACAAAATCCATGCATCTCCGACCAAATTACATTCCCCGAAACATTTACCAAGAAGGCACTCTTAAACAATGATAAAACCACAAACTGAAACCCCTAAAGCATAATTCTTCAACCAAATGTTGACTTTAAAGTTGCACTCATGTGTCAAAACTGTTCCTTTTGAAAACAAAAATAGCAATATCTCACTTTTACTCAGAAATCTAAAAAGAAAAGAACTGAACTGAATGAACAATTGGAAAAGCTACTGAGTTCTGCATAACCTTTCCATAATCGAAACCCAACATTGAAAAAGCTACTGAGTTCTGCATAAACTTTCCAAAATCGAAATCCAAAAGAAAAATCAGTAATCCAAATTATCAATTCATCATCAAACAAAGAAACAGAGTACAAAACCCAAAATTACCCAATTGGGAAAACGACCCCAATTGCACAAAACAGAAGAAACCCAATTGAGATTCAAGTGTTCAGAGTCCAAATTCGAAGAAACAAATGCTAATCAGCAATCAATTAATAGTGAGTAATCACTCAAATTAAAGAAACTGCACAAGGATGAGAGAAGGACAGAGTACGGACGATAAAGCGTTGGTAGAACTTGCGCTTGAAATGGTCGACGACGTCGCTGCGGGAGGACATGTGAGGAGGGATGAGGACGTTGGACCAGTAGTCGGCCCACCTGGGGTCGTTGTCGTAGTCGTAGGCCGCCGCCGCCGCCGCTCTCTTGAGCTGCTGTGCGTCCTCTCTCTCTTCCCCCATTTCTTCACTTCTTGATTTCTCGATCGCTTGATTGATTAATTTGATTCCTCTCGTTCGTTCTTTCGATCACACACACACAAACACACTAGTTGGGTACTGGTTTGTTTTCTTGCTGCGCAACCGAACTCTCCACTCTTCTATTCCTTTCTCTCTCTTTATCTCTGCCTACGAATGACCCGACAGTCAACGACGTCGTTGCGAGGACGTTTTCTTAATGTTGGGTGAGTTGGGCTTTTTGGTTTGGAATTGGATCTCATCCGGATTCACTTTGTGAGAATCCAACCATATCTTAGTTATTTATCGTGTATCATACGATCTTAAATCATTTGATTTTTTTTATTTAAAATTAAACACAAATAGTATCTGACGAAAATTTACCGCACAATGTACGATAAACGGCTAGAATGTGGAGATCCCTAGAATTCCCACAAAGTGGATCCGGAGAAATCCTCTTCATTTGGGTTTAACGCAATTCTATTAGGTACCGTTTGATACATAGACGGGATGGAACGAAACGGGACGGGACGAGATGAAATGGAACAGAGGTTCCGTGTTATGTTTGGTACGCGCAAGACGGAACGAGACGGTTGTTCTGTACTACGTTTGGTAAGTGCATGACGGCACGGAACCAAAAAATTAAATGACTAACTTATCCCTATTCTGTCTATTGTTTGGTACAATATTTATGCGTGGGAAGGGACGAGATAGTTTTTTTTTTTTTTTTTGAACTTGTTCATATTTGAACACATATATGCTTATCTATGATATATTTTTTACACTAGCACTATTCGCAAATATGGACTTTCGAGTTAAGGAAGTATAGGAAAATTGAAGTTTAAAACAGGGTTGTTACTGTCTTTCTGATGAAAAAAATCTGCCACATGGTAATCATAATTTTGATTGCTCAAACAATGACTTTGAAATAACGCATTCCAGCCAATAAAAAAAACAACAACAAACATCTAAGCAATCTTCAAACAATAAAAAACAATTACAACAATCATCTCAGCAAATTGTCATCAAATAATAAAGGACAATTCAACAACTACCATTTCAACCAATTTTCAAGTCCTCCTTCCCCTCCAGTCATCGTATATTTCTCTTGCAAGATCATCTCTTTATTGAGTCCACGTCTAGCTTGACTTAACAGCTTCAATGTAGACTAATACTTCTGGTAAATCTTTTTCTATAGGCAATTCATCAAATACAAGCCTTACATTTTCCTCATAATCAACCGCCATTTACAAATAATTGAGTCTCATATTCATTCATGCCTTTACATGAAAAAAAACAATACATAAATGAGTGGTGGAGCGTCAAAAGTTCAAAACACACAGGTCCAACAAGTTTTGGACACGCGGAACCAAATTTTACCCATTTGTTTGAATATTTCCTCTCACTTTGTCACGGAGTCATACTGTGTTTTGAGAGATCAAATCATTTGCACTCAAAATGGGTGTGCCCTCTCTGTGATCCTAATAAGTATTTGACACGTATTCATTATCTTAATTTTGCTTAATTTTGTTGTCATAAATTTAATAGGTGTCGAACACTTATTGGGGTCACAGAGAGATCACACCTATTTTGGGTGCAGATGATTTGATCCCGTGTTTTGAAGACAAAATTTAAGATTACTAAAAAAATTTAAACTGACGAAAATAGAATGACGGAGTTCTAGAATTTAGAAATTACACTACATTGAATTTAAACTTGAAAATTTAAGATCCCAAATTCAAAGTTTTTTTTTTTTCATGCAGAAATTGTAAACTTTTATATTTATAAATTCAAACAAAGGAATTGGACCAATTGGTACATGTCATTTTATAAATTTCGACTTTTGTCGAAATTTCAAATATATTTCCCTCATCCAAACATAGTGCAAGGTTATTTGTTGGAAACTGTTGTTCACACGTAAAAAAAAATTATAAAAAAATAAAGGAAATGAAATTATACATTTTTTCTTTTTAACAACGATATTATCTACACTAAAGGGGTGTAGGAGTAGGCTAAGTCTCACAATAGGTTAGCAATAATATGGTTCAAAATCATCTTTGGCGAGAACCAAGCCTAAGACCTCTCACTTACAAGTGAAGAGGAATATCATTAAACTGTATTACTAAGTGGCAAGAAAAATGTTTTTAAAGTGCCGATAGTAACTCTCTAAATTAAATGTTATTTGCTTATAGTAAAAAGACTTGTACATTGGGGCCTATTTCAAGTAAGATAGTGTTATCAAACACACTCATTTTTACTTTGCACACACCTCATGTTAATTCTTATTATTTGATTATCTTCAATTCACTTGATGTGATTACCGAGAACTAAAATGTGTATAAAAGATAAAAAAAAGAATGTATGAATAGCACTACCTTTTCAAGTACTTGCAACAAATGGGATGGCTAGTCTTGCACAAAAATTCCCATCCACCCAATCAAAAGTAAGAAAGTAAAAAAAAAAACATAACAAAAATGCTTTCACAGTATAACGAAGGGTACTCAATAAATTTATCAAGGACCAAAGATCAATAATTTTGTTTTAGCTCTCTCTCTCTTATGATGGAGCGAAGTGCTTACACTACTTGCAAGACAACTTTTGTGAAGCTCCAATCAATCTGGCAAGCTTTGCATTACTAAGCATGCTTTGCAGTTCTTCATCTGTTTCTTCACCCAAGTCCTCAAGTCCTTCTCCTGATAACAACCCATGAATCTTCAATCCATTCTCTAACTCAATTGCTTCAGCCATTTTTATTACAACCTTCCCAAAGCTGAGATATCGCCCGCCGGCGCCATGGTCCATCGCTTCATAAACGCAGACATGCGCCTCAGCCGCCTTCTTCACGTCCTCCACAGCCAGGCAACCGTGTTTGAGCATTGCCTTGCCACCTATAGAAAGAGTGTAAAAACATGCAAAAATAAGTATTGGATGAGAAGTTCTCTTATCACACAATCTGACATGTTAAGTTGTTACTGCTAGAATGTGTGGTCTCATGTTAAAATGTTGAGACTGTTTGGCGAGAGAATTAATATATCTCGTTTTTAAGATCTTTGGTATGTAGAACGAAAGGATTTACCTTTAAGATATGGTATGGAAGTGGATATATGAGCATTTGAATGAGATGCATCCATTAGGAGGCCAGGGCACATTGTAGCAAGATTGACTTTCATTTCCTTGGACTTCCTCCAACAAGCCATCTCTGCTGTGGTCTTCCCTAGGGCTAACCAAAGCTATCAGTCAAAGTAAAATGATGAATTTGTTAAAAATATTATTTGGTGTGACCAATTAGCAAATACAAAATTCACTCAAAGGCCCTCAAAGTTTTTATATTTATATCTGCGTACCTTGTTTTCTCTGCAGAATTCCACATTGGTCCAGCTATACTCATCGATGATCTTCTTTTCTTCATAGTTTTCACCAGTCCAGATGGCAGCAAGGAGAGAGGAAGTGAAGATGCATCTCTTTGCATATGCTGCCCTCCCACAAGCTTCAATTACATTTCTTGCCCCTTCAGTTTCAAGAAATGCCATTTTTTCCTGATCAATAGTATAATATTGCGCAATACCTCAGAAAAGTATTATGAACTAGTTCAATCTAAGAGAAGGTGAATCAAACTCTGTTCAAAGAAACGAGCACACTGCTATAACAAACTTACCGAATAACCGGAGATACCATGTGGATCAATAAAAGAGGAGGTGTGAAAAATTGCATGGCAACCTCTAAAGGCATCACAGAGACTATCCAAATCACCCATCTTTGCCACAACCACGCACTCCAACTGGCTTATCTCTTCACCTCTCATTAGCTTCTTCATGTCCTCAAAATCCACTGCCCACCACAACACGTAGTTTGAGAAAACAAAACCAAAACCAAACATGGTAAGCCAAAAAACAAAATTTCGAGCGTCATGTGCGAAATATAAACGAGTAAGTACCTTCGTTTTGAATGGTTACTCGGACCAAATAACCCCGGGCCAGTAGAGCCCTAACTATGTGAGAACCCAAGTGAGAATTCCCACTGGTCACACAAACCAGCCTCCTATCTCTTGCATCTAAACTGCAGCTGAATGCATTTTTTACACAAATTTTATGTTCCTCCCCTGAAGAGGACATCAAATGTGTTGGGACTTCCATTTCTTCCATTGCCATCTCTCTCTCTCTCTCTCTCTCTCTCTCTCTCTCTAAGGTCTCATGCAACACTAGATATAAACAATGGCGGCTCAAAAGTGATGCGGCTTTCTATTTTTTGCGATGGTAGTTGGAGAAGATTAGATGAAAGCACGAGGGTAGTAAGTAAAGTGTGACACTTCTCTATTCGTCAAAATCCAACTTGGTTGTTCGTACATTTGGCAAACTTTGATTGGCCAAAAATCATATTCCTTGGAAAGTTGCAACTGCGTCCAGAATTTTTCAGATTTTAAAAATAATACAGTTAAGCAAACAATTATTCTGGATTTGTGGTTGACGTGTCGCCCCGAATAAAATGCTATTCCGTTTTTGCTTTTGATACAAGAAATGGAGTGAGGATGAGAAATCTTCAAATTACATCCGTTCATTGTACATCGTACGGTCATAAATTATTGTAAATTTTTTTATTTAAATTTGAATATAAACAGTACCTGATGAAAACTGACCGCACAATGTACGATTTTGGAGGATTCTTGAGATCCTCACTAAGAGGATCCGACGATGATCTCTCTCCAAGAAATGAACGTTAGATGGTAGGAGAATCTAATGTAAAATTTTGATTAGATTAAGACTAACCGATTGAGATTGGTATTGTAAATAGAGTTTTCACCATTAATGCATGTAGAACCCACATCAACCCACTTTATTTTGATCTTATGTCTTAACTAAATGGCAAAAACAAAATATATACAAGTGCCGGTCATCTATAACTAGGAGATAGGATATAGATTTCAACGTTAATGCACGCAGCAAGAGTTTTCACCGTTAATACATGTGGAACCCACACCGTCCCACTTTATTTTGATCTTACGTCTTAACTAAATGGCAAAAACAAAATATATACAAGTGCCGGTCATCTATAACTAGGAGATAGGATATAGATTTCAACGAATGCATGCAGGGCCCGCATTTTATCTTATCTTAATCTTAGGCACATGGTCCAGGAGATATTTTTCAATGTCTTGGAAAAAAAAAATTCAACTACTTGTATTATGACATTTGGTATACCGTTACGCTGAAAAACTGTAATGCATGTATTTGGAGAGAAGGAAAATTCAGATAAAATTATATATTTCAAATAAGATACATACAATATACTGTATCAATGAATCAAAATCACAAAAAGAATACAGAAATTGGGATCCTGTCAACAAAATCATGTTAGCAGAGAACACAAAAATAAATGGAAAATGATATGATTTGTGTAAGATTTACAAGAAATGAGCAACACAACACAGCCTACCCTGGCTCAAACAGTTGGTTGAACTCTCAGTTGTTCCATATCCCAGATCTATCCATGGATGTCGCGGTACTGGGGTTTCTCGGGTCTCTCTGGTCTCGACTCCAGCTGCTCTGAGTTTGATCCCCGTGCTCCCGAGAGTCTCTGCTCGCCCAGCTCCTCTGATTTTGGTACCCTTGCTCTCGGGAGTCTCTACTTTTCCAGCTGCTCTGACTTTGGTTGAAAAAACTCGTGCTGTTGTTTTCACTGCCGAATGCCATCCTCTGAAACATTCTAATTTGTGCAGAGTGTTCTGCAGAATTAAAGATTTCGCTCTCGCCAGGTTTCATTCCATTACTGAGATCTGAGAATTCATCCAAGGAGTCGAAGGCCCTTACCACCTAGCATAGCATAGGGGCAATGATTATTAGTTCTCTGCAGTCGAAATAAAATGTGGGCAAGTGTCATGCAATATTCTGTAATACCTGTCTCATTCGTGGCCTTTTCGTAGCTGAATGACGCACACAAGCTGAAGCCGCCTCAATCATTCTAAACATTTCATTCTCGACGTAATTCTTTTCGAGCCTTGGATCTGCCAACCCTTCTAAGTCTTCACTTTCAAGTGCCTGACTAAGCAAAGGTCGAGCCTGCAGGAAAAGTTAGAAGTTATAATCTAGGACTTAACTGTGCTAGATAGAACCACAACAATCCATCAAAGTGTTAGCATACAACAACACAACACAACAAAGCCTTTTCCCACCAGGTGGGGTCGGCTGTGGGGGATGCAACACGAGCACTTCCCAGGAGGTCACCCATCCTAGTACTACTCTCGCCCAAACTCGCTTAACTTCGGAGTTCTGATGGGATCCGGTGCATGTGAGTTGGTATGATCACATCCCAAGGATTCGACGTAAGATAGGAGTGCCGGCTGTCTGACTATCAAAGTGTCAGCATAAAACAGGTAAAATCTCCACCTTAAACATGCCCAACGGAAAGCGGTAATCTAAACGCGCCATTTGAGAATTATAACAAAAACTTTTTGACTTCAGCCGTTTGAGAATTGTCAGGTATTAGACTTGAGCCCTTTGAAATTCTAAGCACAACTCCGTAATTGATGGAAAAGGAAAAAAATCAGGAATTTGGCGAAAAGCGAAAAATAGTCTCACAATGATTGGCATAGACGCACTTTTGAAAAGAAATAACTTCCAATACCTACAGGGAGATATCAACAATGTTTATGAATTTACCCATTCAACTAGGCTCTCATCACCCAATGGCTGAGAAGAATCGACAGGTTTGCGACCAGTAATTAGCTCCAATAGCACAACACCATAAGAGTAAACATCAGACTTGTCCGTCAACTTTCCACTTGTTGCATATTCTGGCGCCATGTATCTGGGAAATCACACAATATCATTCATCAGAATATATAAAAAGAAAATGATGCCAACGGAAAGATTGAAGAAATGGAAAGGATCCTGATCCAAAAAAGTGAAGGTAACTACCCAAATGTTCCCATTACTCTTGTGGTCACATGAGTATTTGAATCCAATGCTAGCTTTGCGAGCCCAAAATCTGCAACCTGTTAACAAGTAAAATTCATCGTTAGAAGATTAATTGCTGTCAAATGATTAACAATCGGAGACAGGGAAAACGTGTTCTGGCTGCCTATTATTGTAAGAGCAAATTGTAGTCATTCCATGAATATATGATTATTAGGCTGCCAAAAAGGCTCTTACTTAAAAGGAGATGGAAATGCGCTTGTGTTACAAGCACTAGAAGCAATCACTATAACTGCATAGAAGTGTTTTTATTTTTAAATTAAGGTTGTAACTGACGAACGTACTTGAGCTTCAAAGTTGCTATCCAAAAGGATGTTTGACGACTTAATATCTCTGTGAATAATGCGGGGATGACCTGATAAACACATTAACACAAAATTCTGTGAAAGGGAGAATTAGATCCTCAAAGGCATGCTGATAAATACAGTACTGGAGAAACAAACTTTGCAGAATTTTGAATGAAAATAGCTAATCTTTATATGTATAATATTTACTTCATTTATGCAAAGCACCAAACACTATTAAATTCCAGAAATACGCTAGTTTGTTTTAAATACGTCAATTGTCTTGACAACAAAGAATTCTTCCACAATTGTTGACGTTGTTCAGAGAGTTAAAAGCATTGGAAACTAATATGAACTTTTATGTAGAGGACCCTAGTTTACACTATAATTTCTGTATGATTATTAACTAATGGTTGTTACACATAGGATAAATAAAAAGCTGTAACTTTGTATTCGACGGGAATTTATGACAAAAAGAAGGGCTACTATTCATTTATTAAAAAAAATTAAGGAAAAACTGTCATTTCTGATTATGTGTTTGCACTCGATCAAACCAAGGTCGAGAAAAGTTGAATCCAAATTGAGAGTTCCAGAACAAAAGAAGAAACTCACAATCTTCATGTAAGTAAGCTATTCCACGAGCTGCACCAGCAGCAACCTTGACTCTGGTTGCCCAATCCAGGACTGGCATGCCCTCACCTGCAGTTTTCAATAGAGGAAAGTTAGAAGACGTACAATTTTGACAAGATACCTGCATGCAGAAGAGAATTACGCTTCAAATTTACTAATTATGCAATGACTTTAAAAAATAAATTACCAAGCACCATGTGCAGCATTAGCAAGTTTATTGGCACAGGTTAACGTAGCCACCCTTTAAAGGACTATTAGTTAATAATTTAATTAAAAGACATCAATATTGGACACAACAGGATATAACACAAGCCCCCTATTTTGTCCCAGAACATTTTAGATTGGTCTTGCTTTCAAAATTCGAAGGCTTACCATGAAGATGGTAATGAAGAGTATCATTTGGAACGAAATCGTAGACAAGCAACCTTTGATGCTCAGATATACAGTAACCAACCAGGGAAACCAAATGGCGATGGTGTACTCGACTAATAATTTCAACTTCAGCTTTAAACTCACGTTCCCCTTGTCCCCCACCAATTTTGAGCTGTTTTACAGCAACTTCCCTTTCATCTTCCAAAACACCTTTGTATACACAACCAAATCCACCTTCGCCCAAAAGATTCTGTTTCGAAAACCCATTCGTGGCTTTGATTAGTTCTTCATATGTGAACCATGACTTTGAATTGCTAACGCCACCATCTGATTGTGCATACATGAAATCGCTGCCAGAACCATTTCCTACAAGGGGAGCTGGAGAATAGGGCTTAAGAAATGCCAAATCTGGAGAGCAGAAAAAGTTCCATTAATTTGAATCCAATTACCTCATCTGCACATTCAGCAAAAGCTTGCTAGCTAACTCAAAGGCTTACTTCTAATATGATTTTATACAATGTTAGAGCCTAAAGGCCGTATAAGAACTGACGGCGCTAAAAGAAAGTAGAATGGCAGAAATGAACAAGAAAATAAAGCAAGTTTTGAATAAGCAAGCTCATCCAGTTCGTATGGAACAGCTGCTAGAATTCCTTGTGAATGAAGCAAGTTTGAATAAGTGTCAGTAAGCAAACAAGAAAGTGACATAATTCAAGTAATGCATGCTCAATGTGTTACCTGAATTCTGGGATGAAGCAAAGGGGGAGGGCATGTTGTAGGCAAGATGTGCTCCAGCTTTTCTTTTCTTCTGCTTCTTTGCGAACCACACCGCCATTACAACAAGACTGAGCACCAGGAATCCAACTACAATTCCAATGGCCACAGCTCCTCCAGTGTCTAACCCTCCTTTATTTCCAGATGTGGCATTTGATGTTACATTGGCATCAGTGGTTGACCTTGCAGTTGGCTTCTGTGGTAAGGGAGTGGTACTTGATGAATTACTGGGCAGGGTAGGAGAAGTAACAGGAGGTGAAGAAGATGAAGGCACTGAAGGAGGTGGTGATTGCACCGTGGATGCAGGGGGAGATTTATCAGCTGGTGCAGGAGCAGATTTGGAAGCAGATGGAGGAGGTGTACCAGTGGGGGATGAAGGAGATTTCTTCGGTGCTTCTCCTTGTGGTGGTGGTGGAGAATTGGACGAAGGTGGCGGGACATCAGCTGGAGGAGGTGGGGACTCTGTGGATTTGGGTGGAGGTGAGGCTTCTGCTGGAGGTGTAGGGGAAGATTTGGGAGGGGGAGAACCTCCTGATGGAGGTGGTGGGGAAGCATCAGGTGGGGGTGCAGATGCAGCTGGTGGAGAAGGTGGTGGTGATGCTGGAGGAGGTGATGATGGGGGTGGTGCTGCGGTTGGAGAAGCAGTAGATGATGGGGGTGGAGCTGCAGGCGGCGAAGGCGGTGGTGAAGTTGATGACGGAGGTGGTGATGATTTTGGAGAGGGGGCAGCTGGTGATGCTGGAGGAGGAGATTGGGCAGGGGGAGGTGAAGCGTCAGAAGGGGTTGCATTAGTTGT
>JADOBS010300316.1:0-10599 GCA_015708375.1 Cydonia oblonga | reverse complement strand
GTGTGTACAGTGAAGTGTATGTGTGGTCTCCAACCTTACACCAATACACATAAAATTAACATAAATTCTTATTTTCTTTCCAATATTTAGGAATTATGAAATGTAACTCATAATTCAAAATAGGTGATTTACCAATTTTTGTAACTGTTGAGGGTATAAATGTCCTTTCATATCCTCGAGAAAATGTTTTTGGGACGGGCTGTGACATATATATATCTGTGTGTGTGTGTGTGTAAACCCTAAACCCCATAAAATAAAAATTAAATGTAGTAAATAGCTACGTACCTATACGAGATTCAAGGGTCACAATTGATGTAGAGACTTAAAGTGATGCAGGGCACAGCGGATAGAAACGAAATAAAATAACAAATATGATTGATAGGTAGGTCCATTATCTCCTAGTGCGAGGAGAGGCCTGAAAACCCTATAAATTTTGGTTATAGTACCAGCTTACAACGTCGACACTAGAAAGAACAAAGCAGCAGACTCTTAAACAAGAGAAAGGCACAAATATGAGATAGAAATCTCTCTGAATATTTCATTCATCAACAAAAACGTCCAAACCATTTTTGTAACTTACATTCAGAAATTAAAAAGGCAATAAACATAAAAACAGTTAAAACTGAAAATTACGTACACAAAGTCTATTATCAGCCATAAAAAAGCCCTAGCAGTTATGATTAGCCAAAAACCGCCTTGTAATTAACCTGATCAGCCATTTGTATTAAAATCCTCTTTATTTCAGCACATGAATTAATCTTTCGATTATTTATTTGCTCCATTCCAAATGCATCTGCTCTTTTCTTGTCCTGCATCATAAAGTCCATATTCACTGAAAATATTGTGAGCAGAGTACTTTCAGTGAAAATGGGTAAGGTTATATATATACACAACTCGGTAGAGGTTTGTGTTTTCTTCAATTTGTTCCTCATGGACCATCCTCACCTTTTGCTTTCTTTTTCCTGTCTTTTTGGTTTCTTACTTCATGCATCATCTTTGTTTTGTGTTTTCTTCAATTTGTTCCTCGTGGATCATCTACTTGTGATGTAGGTCTACGAATTTTTTTTTTTCCTTTATGGAAGGCTTCTCCTAATTACGGATGTATTTATCTACCTCTACCATATCTATGAGTTTCTGTTGGGTTTCATACCTGTCGTACATTAAATGTATTTATCTACCTGTACTACAATTTTTTTAATCGACCTCTATCACAGGTTATTTTTGTTTACCCTGTAATGTAATCTACCTCCATCTGTTACAAATTAAATTTATTTTCTATGTATGTAAAAGGAAAGGATTGAGTATTCTGTGTCTGCCCTATAACATAGATATATTATACATATTATACATTAACCCTAAAGTGGAGCTATCATATATGGACAGAAAGAAATAACGTGGTGTTCAGAAGTGTGCCTCCGATCCCGGCACGTTCTGTTTCTATCGCAGGTAGTGTTGGTTCAGCTTTTGTTAGGGCAAATGGAAAGTGTGAACCCAATGAGGCTTTATCCATCTCTTCCTCTATTAAATGACATCCCCCTGACCAACATGATGTGGGTTAAGCTCAATTTTGATGGTTCAGTTTCGAACAACCGTGCTGATGCTGCCTTTGTGCTTCGTAACAGTAATTCACAAGTGATTGGGGCGGGGGCTCTTAATCTTGATGGTGCTACTATTTCGGTTGCAGAAGCAATGGGTCTGCGAGATGGTATGTGCTAGGCGCAGGGTTTCACTAAAGTGTTTGTGGAAGGGGACTCTAAGCTCATCATTGAAGCAATGCAAGGTCATTGGGGAGTTCCTTGGAGAGTTAGCTCTATCATCAATGATATTCGTGTCCTGACTCGGTCTTTTAGTCATATTGATTGGAAGCACATTTTCAGGGAGCAAACTTTGTTGCAGATGCTTTAGCTCACCTTGGTCTTTCCCTCTCAAACCCTCGTTTTTGGGATTTATGTTTGCCTGATGTTACTTTTCCTACCTTTAATTTTGATTGTATTGAAAACGGTTGTCCTAGAGGTTTCGTACTTTAATAAATTTCTTTGCATTAAAAAAATATATATATATATATGCTTTCATCGTTTTTCAACCTTTGTTATGTAAAAAATGTATTTTCCTAGATATTATACATTAACAAATTGTAACCGGACAAGAAAACATGGTTAGATTCACTTCAAAAGTAGCCTAGAATTTAGAAAAATAAAAGGGGAAAGGTTTAATGTAATGGTAATGTTAGGATGACTAAATTTGTAGACAAAAATTTATAAACGAAACTAATGAAAATGATTTCAAAAGTTTGAATTTTAACCAAAAATTATCTAATAATTTTATTTAACGATAAAGACAAAAAAAAACAAAGAAAAAAAAAATTATCACACGCGCACCAGGTGTGCCTCCTTTGCCGCTGCTTTGTTCATCATTATCAAATACCTACTGCTGCTTCTATATATTTTATACTATTACCAGGTGCGCCTCCTTTGCCGCTGCTTTGTTCACCAAATGCCTTTGTTCATCATTATCAAATGCCTACTGCTGCTTCTATATATTTATACTATCACCAGGCGCTCCTCCTTCGCCGCTGTTTTGTTCATCAAATGCCTGCTGCTTCTACATACATATCCTATTATGTGTTATATATTATGGACATATGAAACACTGAAGAGTATCTTGTGCAACTTTATTTATTAAGTCACTACCTTTATACCTGCAATTTTGATTTGCATCATGGGCGCGCGTACACCCCCCTCCCCCTCTTCCACACTCCTCTTTTTTCTCCTGCTGTTAGCTATCATGAAGAGATTTTTTTTTCTTCTTCAAATTGAATTACATTCCCCAATTTTATTTTTGTAGTGTTGTTTCCCAATAGTAGTTAAGATGGTGAGAGATTTTTTAATATGCCCGGAACACGGGGTGGTACACCACGTATCTCTATACAAATAGTGAGATTCTTGTGTTAAAAAATTAATAACATAAAAAATAAAATTTCCCACCACTTACATAATAACACGTGGTGTACCGCTTGCATTATGGGCATAAGGAAAAATTTTGCACCAATTACATAATATCCAGTATTTTAATTTGGTTATTGAAAACAGCTTTTCAAATATAATTACTAAAAACAGGTGAAATGGGTGCTTTTACAAGACCAAACAGGGTCCAAGTTTCAAACCTTATGAAATTAAACCAAGAATTAGACACTATTTATAAAATCTGACCAATAAGTAGACACTATTTATGAAACTGGACAAATAAGTAGACACTATTTATGAAACTGGATCAATAAGTAGACATTATTTATGAAACCAAACCAAGAATTAGGTACTATTTCTAAAACTAAACCAACAGGTGAAAATTATTTATGAAACTGAACCAAGAACTATATATTATTTATGAAACATGACCAAGAACTAAGCACCATTTATGAAAGTGGACTAATAACTAGACACTATTTATGAAACCGGACTAAGAAAGAGACATTATTTATGAAACTGTACCATTAGTATACACTATTTATGAAGTTGGACCCAATAACTAGACACTATTTATGAAACATGACTAAGAACTAGGCACTATTTATGAAAGTAGACAAAAAACTAGGCATTATCATAAATAGTTTTTAGTTTCATAAATAGTGCTCAGTTTTATAAATAGTGTTCAGATTCATAAACAATGTTTGTGATGGACGCAGGACCACACGAGTGAGGTTTTTTTTTTTTTTTTCTATATTAAAATTGTGTCATTTTCATTAAAATTTAAGTTCTTTTGTCGTTTTTCTTAAAATTTAAGGGTTTTTTTAATTAATATTTATTCTTTTTCATTAAATAAAATTATAGCATGATTTTTTGTTAAAATAAACTTAGCTCAAGCCCTTTTCCTGAAAGTTCTCATTTTATAAATTAAATGATATGAAAGTTAATGATTGAATTATGACTTAAGCATCGGTAAACGTGCTCATTCGGTCATTCCTATTGGTAACACATTCTTTAGTTTGTAAATTTTGTCTACAAATTTAGTCAGCATTACTCTTCTATATTAACTATTTTGTTTTGGATAATGCTAGGGAGACCAAATTTTTTAAACCAAATTGCAAACTAAATAATGTGTCACCAACAAGAAACAAACACGTTAACCGGCATTTAATTAATAATCCAATCATCATCAACAACATCATTTGTTTGCAAATTTGGTTTAAAAAATTTGTTCTCCCTAGCTTACCCTTTTGTTTTATGTTAGTTTATTAAGATGTAGGTTTTTTTGTCCTCAAGGAATTGGGTTAACTTATTTGAATTTGGTTTAGTTTACTTATTAATTAGACTTGTATACCCTTCTAAAAAGGAGAAAAATAATGTATTTGTTGTAAAGATGGCTGGCCACTAAAGAGCTAGATGTCCACTCAAACAAAGGAAGTGGAAATTTAGGCTGGCCACTAAGAACATGTTCTTCCACTAGAAGCTATCCGTTGCATGCTTTTGGTGCTCTTGTTTTGCTATAAATGTAAGACTTATGGAACACACAATAGATGAAATACACGGCAGAGAGAAAAAGGAATGAAGAGGAAGAAAGAAAGAGGAAGGAAGAGAGGAGATAATAGAGAGAGTTATTTTTGTAATCTTATTACTCCAGATTATAAATAAAAGCACCACTGCTGCTCTGATGACGTACTCTAGTCACACTGACTGTAGAGGAACCTCGTAAATTCTGTGTCTTGTTTATTTATTCCACTGCACACACCGTCAATTTTACAACAGTATTCGAGTTGTATGCAATTGTATAATACTAGATATAGGAGTACATGTGCATCTTCAAATGGTGTGTAACTCTTCAATTACACCCATTGAATTGGACACATTGCTTCCCCAAAAGCTGCCTGTAAGGTTACAACTTTTCATGCTAATATAACCTTGAAATATGATGAAAAGTCACAAATTCCTTGGTGTTACAATTCTGCAAAAAACAATTTTCCAAAGAGGCCGTATCATGGCATTACCTTTGGGTATTGCATATTAGCCAAGCCTCCAAGGATATCGCGTTGTTGAGTAAGCATATTTTGACATCTTCTGTTACTGGTCAAGGAATCGAAGGTTTATAAACGGCAATATTGGAGATTGTTGGTCTCGACAAAATTTGTGCGGGTAGCCACAGATGGACTGGAAACCAGGTTAGCTACGTGTAGATCTGCGTGTTTTTAACTACCATAATTGCATCGTTCTCTCTTTCCATTTACTCAGATTTGAATGGAAAAAAAAAATTGCGTAGTCTTTGGTTCAGATTGATCTTTATGATTAGAGGTTGATTTGCGAATATATCATCAGAGACAATGCGAGCAACTAGTTCGGACCGTGGAGGCCTTTGAGGGGTTGAAACCCTCAATAGAAGAGGAAATGCCTTTCGGATTTCTTGACGATTGACTTGAGGGACGCCGTCGGGCAAATAAGTGGAGAAGACATTTCTGAGGAGATTTTGTGCAAATTTGCTTTTGGCGAGAATCGAATCTAAAACTTCTCACTTACAAGTGAAGAGCAATACACTAGACCGTAGTACTAAGTGAAGAGCAGTACACTAGACCGTAGTACTAAGTGACCGAAAAACAATTTATTAAGGTCAATTTTCTTTCCGTTTCTTGGTGAGTGACAAATTTACCCTCTAAGAACATGGTGTTTTTGAAAGAGACTTGGTTTGAATGCGGTGTGCCGAATCACTTGTTGTTTATACTGTCTATCTAAGATTCTAATTGAAACATGTCATGCGTTAGGTTAATTGATTATTAATTGTCAAGTGAGAGTATGTATTAGGACGTGGAAGATGGCCTTCTGGATGTCATGATTCAACATGGTAATGCCACCACCAACGTTTTGGACGGCAACTTATACGTGCCAAGAAACGCATTGTTCCTGCACGTACAACAAATGAGACGGCCGTCACCCAAAACCAACCCAGAAAATACCAAAAATAAGCCACCATATATATTCGTTCATCTGTTCATCTTTGAGAAAGAGAGATCAAAATGTGTTTCAAAATAGGAAGAGAGCTGACAAAGGAAGAGCTTAAAGAGAAAGAAAAGATAAAAAAAGCCAAAGAGAAGGAGAGGAAGAGGCAGGAAAAAGAGGAGATGAAAAGGAAACAAGAAAAGGAGAAGAAGAAACGTGAAGAGATGAGAAGAAAAGAAAAAGAGAAGGCAAAAATGAAGCACAAAGTAAAGAAATGATCGAAGTGCCAATTTATGCAGACATACCCTTCCAAGTAATTTTTTTTTAAAATTTTTTTTCCATTTCTTGTACCCTTATATTTTGCTAATGGGTTCTTGTCTATTGGAATAAAATCTCTAGACAAATCAAATCGAAATATACTATAGCTTTTTTTTACATTGTATAATTATTATTCCTCTAGTGTTGGATATAAGTCATGTATTACAAATTCAAGGATGTCTTTGGATATGATTTTTATTTTTTAATTATGAGATGAACTACTTTTTATTTTTTATTTTTATTATTTAAGAAAATGAGAGGAACTATGGTTTTTATCACGGTTGGTTCCTCAAATTGCACATTCCAATCAAAATGGTCTCTGAAATAGAAATCCATCAATTTGGTTTCTGAAATAGATCGTACAAATCAATTTAGTCATTTTGTTACTCTTCTATCAAATTTTTTGTTTATGTGTGGAAGTGTCACTCAAGTGGATTTCACCTATCCAATCATATGACGCCACTTGTATTAACAATAAAAAAAGTTTTTTTTTTTTTAAATATCTAAAAAAAATGTAAATAAAAAAAGAAAAAAAGTAAAAAAAAAAAAATATCATCGTCTTCATCCAGAAGCAGCAAAAGAGCTTCATCCAAGAGTCCCGAAGCCATTGATCGCCAGTGGAAGGGTCTGAAGTTCTAGTGATCATGAAGCTGCTGGTCGCCGATGGGAGCGTGAAGTCACACAAAATGGTCTTGGTCTTCAACCATAAGGGTCTCAAGTGTCAACAACCTCAAACTCCTAATTGTGCTTCAAAAGTTTGTGGTTCTCAACAACGTCAACCTCAAACTCCGCCAAAGAAAGTGACTTGGAGAGCGTCGCCGGATGCGGTGGAGAAGTAGAGTAGATGAATCAGACTCAGGTAGGTGGGAAAATTGAGCCATCCGATTTTGATCCAAAGGTCCCCAGGGAAAAAATCACTCTGATGGCTAAGAAAGCCACATCTGCTAGGAGTCGAGTGAACCATGCCATCGCTAACCCTCGCAACTGAACGATTGAAAGAGGAAAAAAAACTTTACCTATTCTACTATCTCATGTTCATCGCTAACTATGAAGATGATGATATTTTCCACATATCCAAATACATTTTAGTATGCCTAAATAAACTGAACTTCGTAAAAAGCAGAACGCGTTGCCTCCTTCTTTGCCTAAAAATCCTAGTCTACAGACACAACAGCCGCTGCAACCACATGGAGTCAAGTCAGGGCTCACCCGTTCGTGCGGGGCCAATGAGGACCCACCCATTCACGTGGCATCTCTTGGCCTACGTAGAGCCAAGTCCGGGCTCACCCATTCGTGCGGGATCAAAGGGGGGCCCACCTGTTCACGTGGCAGTGCGGGCCCATCCCCTGGCTCTGATACCATATTAAATTTCGGGTAGATGGACCATGAGCCCACTCCAACAAACCGATACTGTCCCCACTTGGTCAAGTGTGAGGTTTTAATACAAAAAGCTTCGGTGTTAGTTAGAGTGAGGTAATTCTATTTAAAGGGCTTGTTCTCAAACCTTATGGTTGATGTGGGACAGAGGAATTCTAACAAGAACCAACGCAGAAAAACAACGAATGAGGCAACTGACATCCTCCAACCCAACCTCGATCTCTCTATATATCTACATGTGTGCATGTATATGTTTATATCATTCACATATACTTCAGAAAAGTAAACAAAATGTGTTTCAGAAGACAAAGAAGTCTGACAATTGCGGAGCGGGAAGCTATAGAAAAGATGATGAAAGAGAGGCGTGAGAAGAAGGAGAAGGAAGACGCGGCGAGGAGAAACAAGGCTAGGCAGATGAGAGAAGCAAGGGAGAAGAAAGTGAGGGACAAGAAGAATGCACAACATCAGCTGTATATGAAAGGTGAGGAGAAGAAGAAAATAGAAAGAAAGATAGCAGCATTGAGGCGCAAGGTAACAACTCGAGAAAATTATCAATGCGTCGGGAACATAGCCTGCTACTAACATTATATTTGGATGAACAAATTTAAGATTACTAAGGAATTTTAAAATGATAGGATTTTATTTTCTAGAATTTGTGAATTTTTTTTGTTTGGTTAACCTAAAAGAACAATGGAATTGAACACGAAGTTTTTTTATTTTTAAACTCTCAATTATAGAAATTAGAAAATGACACCTATTTACATGGAATTTAAACTTGAGAATTGAAGGTCCCAAATTCCAAGTTTTTTTCCACGCGGATATTCTAAATTTTTATGGTTATAAATCCAAATAAGGAAATTGGTGCATGTCAATTTATAAATTCTGACTTTTATTGAAATTCCAAGTTTATTTCCCTCATCCAAACATAGTGTAAGTGTCATAATATAATTGGTTGGAAATTTTCTTTTTCAAGTTTCCAACTAATTATATTATAACACTTGATGTATCAAGACGCGTTCCTACACACTAAAAAATTCCTCCTCAAGCTCCCCTCCAACTTCCAAGTTACTTTTGAAGAACAAATTGTTTTTTTTTTTTTTTGCACTTTTTATTTTGTTTTTCATTTTGTGTTCAATTCCTTCTCCCCTTTCATGGAAATAAAGATTTGAAGTTGGCCAAGGACATTTTGTATGCACCAGAAAAGGTATTAACTAAAAGGTGGCTTCACATAACAATTTTGTTAAAGAAAAACACTTAATGATTTTGTTAAAGAAAAACACTTAATGAACATTAATAATAATTAAAAATTAAAAATTAAAAATAAAATAAAATAAAAAAAGAGTCGTGGAAGTATCGTAAATGAGTAGAAATTTGGATGAGGTGACAACGTTTGGTGCCAACAAACGTCAGCTACGTGCAAACTTCAACTAATTTAGAATACTGCCTGTCTGACAATATTGTGGTCTTACTAAATCATAATTTCTTTGCACTTGATTTCGTGGTATTACTAATCCATGTATGGTCGGAGTTCTAAGGTTGTGAATTGTACCTCTAATGAAAAAGTTAAACATTCACCTTGGACTTGAATTTGTATGATTTTTTTTTTTTTGGAACTGTTATTAGCACTCCAAAAATCTCATTCTACACTCCTCATAAGTGTATTTTTCTTTCTAATTATAGTAAATTTGGAGTGTAAAAGAGATTTTTGTAGTATCAATAACAATTCCCTTTTTTTGGATGAACTACTTTCCTTTGTTACTTTTGAGAACCAACTTGGAACACTCTTTAACCCAAGGTTTCTGCCAAGATGCAACTTCTTATCATTCCATCGTTTTCAGTACAACTTACCGTGCAAAATTTTCAGCCCAAAAAAAAAAAAAGTCATGGAAATAATTCCATGGTTCTTAGAAATAAAGACACAGAGATGAGCATGAATCTGCAATATAAGTTAAACAAATAACAATTCTTACAGAATAATATTACAAACTATGTTATAACTTCTTATTTTCGAGCCTCGATCAACCATGTTGAAAATATTGAAACAGAGCCTGCAAATGCTGGTTGTGTTCCTTTTTTGACTATCTATTTCATTACATCTTACTTATTGACTTACAAAACTTACACTTACTGGTCCCTACAAATCTTCTTCCTCTAATATACACTGAAAAGCTTCTATCAGCAACCTCAATCTAATGATGCATCTGATAGGAAAGGAGCCATTTCATTCTTTCGTCTGCCAAGTGCAGATCATTGGCATGCACCTACTCACGAATTTATAACTATGAATTAAGAAGATACAACGCAAGCGTTTTATGGAACAGTAGTCTCGTGTGAAACACCAACGTCCCATTAACCGAGCACCTTTCGGAGTTCATCAATCAACAGCGCTCTGCTTGATGGCTCGACCTGCGTTACATTCAAATCATTAGATCCAGGTGGCTAAAAGATGATGTGGAAAGATGCTTAAAAAAGAATATAACATGATCGTTTACCTTGTTTAGAAGGGCAGCAAGACCTTGGGGTAAGGCTTGCAAATCAGAAACTGAGTCACCAATATTTGCCAATTGAAGCAATACCTTCTGAACCCGCAACTCCTTTAGTTTATCCTCGTAATTTTTTGGATTTTCCTTCCAACTAAAGAAAATTTTGTCGTCCACCCAAGCATCTTCTCTGCATCCTGGAATATCAGAACTCAAAAACCAGTTCTTGATCAAATCTGTAGCAGATTTATGCGACAGCTGTTCACCAGCAGCATCTCTCACTGTCTTGATGAGCGACTCTTCAGAAATTCTCCGACGCAATCTTTTATAGAAGAAAGATCGTGAGCTGTTCCAGTCCAAAACTTCTCTGATTACCCCCTTTGCAGCCATCCTGAGAGAAGTATCGTGCAGTTCCGCAAATCTAGTGGCTATCTGAGTGTAGACAGGCAAAAGCTGTTTTTCACGTGATCGTATCTGATGCTGTAGAGGTTCAACCATCTCAT
>JADOBS010300315.1:0-10597 GCA_015708375.1 Cydonia oblonga | reverse complement strand
AGTTATGGTGGGGTCATCAAGTTCCAGCAATTGCTCTTCTGGAAAGCTTTTTACATGGGGAGATGGAGATAAAGGTCGACTTGGACATGGTGACAAGGAAGCAAGACTTGTGCCCACTTGTGTTGCTGCTTTGGTTGAACCCAACTTCTGCAAAGTTGCCTGCGGACAAAGCATGACTGTTGCACTTACAACTACAGGCCATGTTTACACTATGGGAAGCCCTGTTTTTGGTCAATTAGGGGTCCCTAAAGCTGATGGGAAACTTCCAAGACGTGTTGAGGGAAAGCTAATGAAGAGTTTTGTTGAAGAAATTGCTTGTGGTGCTAATCATGTTGCAGTTTTAACTTCAAGAACTGAAGTTTACACTTGGGGAAAGGGTGCAAATGGTCGATTAGGTCTTGGGGATACGGAAGACAAATTTTCACCAACATTAGTTGAAGCTTTAAAAGACAAACAAGTCAAGAGTATTGTCTGTGGCGCTAACTTTACTGCTGCCATCTGTCTTCACAAATGGGTCTCCGGTATTGATCAATCAATGTGTTCTGGCTGTCGCCTTCCATTTAATTTTAAAAGAAAAAGACACAATTGTTATAATTGTGGACTTGTGTTATGCCATTCATGCAGCAGCAACAAGTGTCTCAAGGCTTCCATGGCACCAAACCCAAACAAACCTTATCGTGTCTGTGATAACTGTTTTGCAAAACTTAGGAAGGCCACTGAAACCAACTCTTCATCTGGGTCTGCTATCAGTAGAAGGGGAAATATGAATCAGGGATTCAACGAACTGATTGAAAACAATGTTAAAGAAATGGAAAATGGATCTTCCAAAAGCAGCAAGAAAATGGATTTCAGCAGCAATTGTGTTACTCCCATTGCAAATGGAGTTTCTGAGCGTCGCGCACTCAATGGGACTAAATCTTTCAACCCTGGATCATCCAAAAAGTTTTTCTCTGCTTCGCTTCCTGGATCCAGAATTGCATCTCGAGCAACATCACCAACATCGAGACGATGTAGTCCACCTCGTTCCACAACACCAACCCCAGCTCTTTCAGGGCTTACTTTTCCAAAAGTTGGGGATGATGCTAAAAGGATAAATGTCAATCTGAGTGAAGAAGTTATAAAATTAAAAGCTCAGGTATGTTGCTTGTCCTTTTTTGAATGTCAATAACTGTATGAAAATTCACTTTTCTGTTCAATATCTAGTTTTCCCTGCATTTCGGGCAAAGCAAATTTACTTTCTCCCGAGGATAACTTGCCTTTCTGTTTGAGTTACAATTTGATTCTGTATGCAACTCTGCAATATCTCGGTGTCTAAGAGGGACAAAGACTGCTAGACGTCGATGGCATTTTCTCTACTACGTGTCAGTACTTTGTATACAATAATTTTAGGGCAATGAGCAGTACTGAAATATTTCTCTTATATTTTCTTTATCTCCTTCATTCTAGTTTACCATGGTGATTACCTTTTTATTCTTTTATTTTTATTTTTTTTATGGTGTAGGTTGAAGATCTTACTCGTAAAGCTCAACTTCAAGACATTGAGATGGAAAAAACTACCCAACAGTTGAAGGAGGCTCTGAAAGTAGCAGGGGAAGAAACTCTGAAATGCAAAGCAGCGAAGGAAGTAATTAAGTCACTCACAGCCCAAGTAGGTTTCATTCTTATGTTTATAGTGAGTATGCATTCTGCATTTAAACAGTTTAGTGTTTGAAATAAAGATCGTGGTCAGTTTGATTTTTCAAGCACATGCAGTAATTTATCTGGATATTAACATACTGTGGCAAATGCAAAAGAAAAGAATATAATGATGAAGTCAATGCCTTTTTTGTATCAGTGAGGATGTATGGAATTTCGTAACAAACAGCAACCTTACTTAGGTGCTATGTGCATATGATCAAGTTTACAGTTCGTAATCAATAATATGGAAATAATGATAAACAGCTAATAGATATTTAACTAACAATTTACACTTTTTAAGTTTATTTAGGTCCTCTGTAGATTATCCTATTTAGGACTGCTGTACTAAAATTCAAGTTTTGAGGGTGACGTGTCTAATATGGAAATATAAATGCAGGATCGGTCATGGAAGTTAGATTTATTATGTCGGTTTCATGTCTACTACTGAAAAAATGCATACTTTATCCCTCTCAGAAGTGCATTACAGTCCTAATCTCATATTATGCATTGATCGTTTCAAACTTGTTTAATCCAAGGATAGACTTTTAACATTTTAAGTTCTTTGTCGTGACATTTCGGAACCCCTTTATGCAAGTAAGCATTACAGTAGCTGAAATAATACTGTTCGATAAAAAAGTCTGAATTAGTACCTTGTTTCATTTATGTTAGTTAAAGGATATGGCTGAAAGGTTACCAATTGGAATGGCAAGAAACATGGATACTCGTCCGTTAGGCTCTTCCAGTCCCACTCATGAAGTTTCTACTACAGCCGTTGAGAAAACAAGCAGTCAATTGAATTTCCATGAACCTTATTCAGTTGTATCGGACAGTGTGATGATTTCTGATGTGCCACGGGCCACTTCGAATCACACAGAAGTGACACATTCAGAAGCAACAGCTAGGCATAAAAACAGAGGAACAAAGACTGAAATAACACACGGGGACGAGTGGGTTGAGCAAGACGAGCCTGGTGTATATATTACCCTTGTTTCCTTGCCTGGAGGTGTCAAAGATCTCAAGCGTGTTCGTTTCAGGTATGCTCCTTCTTCCAGATTACTTCATGCACCGCAATTTGAAAAAAAGGTCCTCAGGTATCAAAAATAAATGTGTTTGTGTTTTCAAAGGTGGATTGAATGGTGTCATCATGCGCATCTTAGTTGCATATCACAAATTAGGAGCTGTCTAATCTAGTCCAGGAAACTAATGAAAGGGTATCCATATTGCACATATTATGTCCAAATTTTAGTACGTATTTGTGCTGATATCTAAGTCTGAATGTCGATACGTATTTCACATGTCAATGTTAATCTTTTATTTATTTTTCTACTTTTCCTAATAGTAACGTTACTTCAAGGGATCCTATATGTCATGTCCTTCGCTTATGAGGCCTGCATGTTCCAAACTATAATTTAAAGTACACTGTCAATCATATTTAATTGACGATGACTAACTTTCAAGTGCCTCAATTCTTTCAGTCGAAAGCGGTTCAGCGAGAAACAAGCAGAACAGTGGTGGGCGGCAAATAGGGGTAGAGTATATCAGCAGTACAATGTTCCGGTGGCTGAAAAATCCAGTATTCCGATGGGGAGAGAAGGGTTAGCTCATTGAGCTGCTAATGTCAGTCAAGACACAAGCGGAGAGAAGGGTTTTTACCCGCATTGACCCTTTAGTTTTTCATTTTAAGGAGGTAAATGTGGTAATTTCTTCTCTTCCCTTGAATTTTGTCTCTTATCCTTGCTATTCTTTTTCCCCTGAGAAATGAATCGTCAACTCATCGCAGATATTTGTTTTCCGGAGGGGAAGCGGTCAGAGTAGGTCAGTCAGGCTTGTGTAAATTCTTTGTAAGTACGTTGATTGCTGGATTCAAATTCCGAAATAGCTTTCCTTGTAAATCCTTCACTCGAGAACTATTTACATAAAAAGCTCAGAAAATTCAGTTACAGTTTAACAGGTTTCGGCAATCTCCTTTCTTGTGCCTGGTTACCGTGAATTGAAACGAAGAAGGTTTCTGATCGCCGACTCATCTTTGAACTATCGCGGTCGCTTAATCTTTATGTTCATAAATTGATTTTTGGAGTGTCACTGACATCTCCAATTATAGAACAAAATAAAATAAAATGTCTCGGCAGCTGGTGTAATGGGTGTCAACGGCCAAAATATGTACTGAAAGGGTTCTGTTCATATGAAAAATGTACTTTTCTGTTGATATGCCCTATTTTATCACCGCAGTTTTTTTGTTAGGTGACGCTACTAAAACAATGAATTGGTTACAAGTGAATCACTTCTTTGAGTGACAAACCATATGCGATTCAGGAAAGAGAAAAAACGTAATCGAGCTACAAAGTATTTGTTAGGGCGATAAAAATAAATTTAAATCTAATTATTAGAAATAAATTACTTTTTCTGGGACATATTAGTTACACAATGCTCCAGTTGAAATAAAAAATGATAGGATGCTCCCAAGCCAAGTCGGCATTTGTTGCGAAAAAAAAAAACCCAGTTGATCCTAATGTGCCCGCATAACCTGGTCCTAAGATCTGTAAGTCAGTTCAATTTTTGTACTGCTCCAAAGAAACCAGCGTTGGCAAGCCGATGCCAGCAAAAATGGAAGCACAATTCAAAAGCTAAAATTGTCAAATATCATTGATGGCACGTACAAGATGGTCACATTCCTGCACGCGAAAAACGAAATGTATGAGAAAACCAAACCATTAAAAAGAAAAAAAACAAAACATTCTGCATTGATGAAAGACATTTCACTTGAGAGTTGACAGTTCATACGTGAAAGAGGAATCGCAAAGACTACAACATCAAAGCCTTTTCCCACTAAGTGGTGGAATCGCAAAGACTATCGAGGGAATGTTTTTTGGTGGGGGTATGAAATGCATACTTGAATTAAAGAGAGTGCAAATGCGATTGATGAAAAGCCCATATCCAGATTAACACCCTTGGCAAAATGAAAAATTAAGTTCAAGTCAAAACTACCCTGATCGAGATAAATCAAGCACCAACCTTTTACATCTTAGAATTTGTCCGCACAAAGCTAAGGTGGGACAGATAATTGCTCTCAGCAAAATCGTGTAATGAACGCTGAGTTCGTGCCCCTGTAGGCTCAGATTTTCCAGCCTCTTCCTTTAAAAATCTTCTGCACTCGTCAGCATCCTGAAGCAACATGAAGGAAGCATATTACAAGAGAACTATCCACGGGGAGAGAGAGAGAGAGAGAGAGAGAGTGTTTCCTCACAAATACATTATCCACACATTTACCAACATATTGCTATATTCCCCAAAGTTATAAATTTCAGGTAAAACATATATGTGGATGAAATATACGATATTTATTTTTTAGTTACACTTAATACTCTAACAATCATATATGAGAATTAATCAAACACCTGCTAAGTCTTCTAAATGACCGCTAGAACACTGAACTGAAACCACTGCTATAAGTTTACCTGTAAGAATTCCAGCATTTGCTCTTCAATTGTACCACGCATTGCTAGAGTTTCCACATGTATTGGACGAGTAGCACCCATCCGATGAGCACGACTAACAACTTGTTCCTCCATGCTAATGACGTTTAAACGAACAGAACAAATTTATAAATTTATTGACAATTGTATTGTGAATTATTGAAGCCATTATGTAACAAAAAGCTTTGATTTTTGAAAAACACACGTTACAACAGAAAGCAAAGTTCTTTTCCAAAACAGAGTTGAGTAAAGCAGTCAGACTTTTATTTTTTATTTTCATATATTTAACGCACATAATATTTTCGATTCAAAAAAAGAAAAAGGAAAATAGAAGAGAACATGACAATAGGGATTTAAGAATAATAACCTCCTGTCCCATATTGGTTCCATTAAAAATACATGGGTCACAAAGCTCAAATCGAGACCCAATGCAGCACTTCCATCCATCACAAGAACTGTGTAACTTGGATCATGCTGGAACATGGCCAATGACTTCATCTGAACAACGAAAGTATATTAACTTTACACACAAAAAGAAAAGCAAATTAACTAAGAGCACACAACAAAAAAGAGAATATATAAAACGAGAGGGAAAATATGTACCTTGTTGCTAGCGTGCATTGGACTATACATCCCAGCATATTTAATACCAGCAATCGCCAACTGACAAAAAAGTATTTAGTTCAAATCCATTACTTGTACAGCCAAAATCATATAGCAGCAAAAATTCATGAAATAATTTAGTATTTAATAGTCACCTGCTGTTCAATGACATGTATATGCTCAAGAAATTGAGAAAATACCAACACTTTTTCCAAGTTTGTATCATGGGTCTTGGTGCTTGTTTTAAAGTCATGGAATTGCATTGATCCTATTGAATCGGTCATCTCATACAGTAAATTTTCAGTGTGCAAGGAATTCTTGTTGCCATCTGGAGGGCAATGAACTTTGCTGTTAGCTTCCTGCAATGCTTTCAATTTCTTTACAATATAGGCGACTTTACTGCTAGATGTTGACTGCCAATCAGGATCCCAGTTATCCTGCATAAAGCCAAAGGCCCTACATCAGTAAAATGGTAAAACAAAAGAAACTAAAAACTGAAAATATTCAACTTGTCTTGAGAGCCATGCTTGCCTGTTTATATGAGGGTTGTAGCTCAATAAGATCTTTGGGAACAGGCCATTTAGGATTGGGATTTTCTGGTCGGGCTAATTCATCAGGAGTTTGCATCTCATATAAATTGCCACAGCCAGGAGATGTACACCGTTCACTGTCCAAAGCAACACAGTCGAGGCACAAAAGATGCCTACATGGTGTAATGACAGGTAACCGACACCATTCCTTGCACCTGATAAAATGAAAACACAATCTCTAATCAGTAGACGTATTTCATCTCCCAAAAGTGTGGGTGTGGGGGTGTCAACAACTAGATTACCTAACACAGTTGCCACCGTAAACGAGATAATATTTTATATAAGCATACTCCTCCGCCACGGGATCTAGACCATTCTGAACTAAAATATCCATTGTTTCCTGAATATCTTCACCAGCTTCTGTTACTTTTATATGCCCAGCTACGCAGCACGATAGCCTGACATTTCCAATAGTTGCACTTCTAGACTTCCACTGCTTTGGATTCAAAAGACTCTCAACATGAGAAGGATCATTCCAGTCAGCCATTAATATATTGCGCTGAACTGTAACTACCAATTCGTTGTAACTTCTTGCATGTTCCTCTGTAAAATCAAGATAAGTAACTTTCTTGATGCAGGGTGGAATAGCCTGCAAATCTACCTTTCTTGCACTAATCATACACCTATGCAGTAAATGCAACAAACGCGATCGTCCTTCTTCCATCTTTGCTTCAAAAGGTCTAAGAATCCCAGCTTCCCATGATTTATGATTCTGGCCATAAGCTTCCTCATGAAGGAACTTGAGCAATGGTTGGAGATGTGAGACTTGACTGTTGGGTGTATTAGGAGTTGGAGTTCCAGTCAATATCCAACGGTTTGAAGCCATCAATGAAACTGCCATCTGCATTTTGTTGGTCAAGCTAAGACTAGAGCCAAGGGTGTGCCCCTCATCTAGCATGACTCTAAGCCAATGCACTTGCATCATTGCACTTTTCTTCCGAGGACCCCACTCTGCACTTAAACGGTTGAATGTGGTTATGACAACATCATAGTCCCAAGCCAGACTGTGTGCATTAGGCTTCCTATGATCATTCCAAATGTAAACCCGTAGCTGACCAGGCCTTACATGCTTCTGGATTTGAGTGTTCCAATGATCAACTAAATTTGAGGGAACAACAATTAGGGTTGCCCTAGAAAGATACAGCCTGATTGAATCCAATGGTGAACAAAGAGCAATTCTGAGAGCAGCAACATCAAAACTCATATTGTCAAGATTCTGTGGGTAAAACCACTTACTAACACCCTTTTCTACTCTTCTTTTAAGACCAAATGCTTGAAATATTTTTTGAAACCCATGAGCATTTTCACCAGGAGCCGTGCAAGTGCTTATGAAAGGACTTCGCAAACCATTTGTCTCCATTGCTGAGAGCTTGTCAGGAGAAAGGTTAGTCAACCAAATTAGGGATTTCTTTGTTATGGAATTTATCAAGGCATAATGCTCCTTAAGCACACTAACGAAGAAACGAATGTTTTGTTCCTCTCCTCCAATGGTTCCTTTTGTGCAAAATCCCAGTAAATGTGTTATTGGAAGACAATTATCCCAGGCTTCTTCAGGAACGCTACAACTCTGGTAGAAAGGATCAGCATTCATGCTACAAAACCATGCTTCACTAGCATCAGCAATACTAGCTGGAAGCTTCCGCCACTTGTGGCAAGCATCACACTGAACCCAGGAGTCGTTATAATCATACTTATCTGCCTTAACATTCCTAGGCCTCCTTTTACTAGAGCTTTTGCTCGCCTCGTTAGATGCACCTTCAAATGTGGGAAAAAGATTTTTACTGATGCAGCTCAAGCTCCAGGCGCATCGGACCCCACCCACTGTTAAATCAGAATATGCAGCTGCTGGTGTTTCCATTCCTTTACCAGAAGGTCCAGGACATGAATTAATAAATCCTATCATTTTCTCATCATGAAGAACTAGCCTAGCTCTTTTGGATCGTTGGTGGTTGGAATCCCAAATATAATTTTGAGAATTCTGGCCAGTGTCCCTCTTTTCCATGAGCATTCTCCTGTCAGCAACATAATCACCATTAAGCTCATAATAACCACTTCTTTTCTCTCCATTATGTGTACACCAATTAACATGTACCCCGTCTGGTGGATTTGCCAGTGTTCCTTGTGTCTTTAGAATAAGGGAAAGAGCAGTTATAGTCTTGCCTAATCCAGGCTCATCACAGAACATTCCCCCACGAAAATCATTCACAGTGGGAGCTACCCCAGTGACTATTTTCCCAGAGATGGTATTTATGCAGAAGGAAAATCCCTCTTCAGTTGAGAAAGACAAGTACAAAGGATGTGGCAGGATGTCAGGATTTCTCTCACGCTGTAGCATCCACTCTACTGCTGCCTGCTGATGAGGAAAAAGTTTAAGTTTCATGCATGGCATGATTGAGATGGCTAACAGTCTAAGATGGCGGCAGGTTGCAGACACCATAACGAGGTCACTTGGGTTAAGTGCAGCTAGAATATTAAGTAAAATGTCATCAGATATCTCCCAAATACCAGAGCTGCCAGAGTCGTCACATGATTGTATTCTAGAAGAAACAGGTTTTCCTGTCTTTGCAACACTAGGTAAGCTCTTAAAAATTTCATGAAGCTCAAAAAGCCTTTTCTTCGAAGAATCAGTGAAGTCATGATGCAGCTTGCAACCAAAAACATGACAATCGGAAAGATTCCATATGCTTCTGTCAGCTCCTAGAGTACTTTCAAGATAATCTCCGTTGATGAGCATTGCACTTCTCTCTCCCCAGTCAGAACTGCAATTGATGTTGTTGAACTTGTTAGGGTGAGAAGGAGGATAGATGCCTGTTACCCACACAGATAAATAACAAGAAAGAAAGCAAAATTCAAAGCGGCAACAACCATTTTCTTAGTTAAGAAAATGAAAGTGCACCCTGGGATACTGCAACACACAAGAATAACCAGGATTCATAACAAGGCATAACATGAATTTTTTTTTAATTCTACACATACCAGCCAGTTTTCTGTACCAGCATCTAAATATCAGAAAAGACAAAACATAGAAACTGGAGAACAGAAAAGTGGAAATCTTTAAAAAAGAATGATGACATGTATATGCTTTTTATTTACAAGTGATAGTTTTGTTGAAAGAAGCATGAGAGGGCGCATATAAATCCAAAAGATGTGTGTGTAATCATGCTGCGTATAAAAAGTCCATATATTAGCTGCATAGCGTTGGAACCAGAACCTACATTGTAGAAATGCAAACGAATTCTATACCAGCAGATGACATTACTACGAAATAAAAATGTAGAACTTGATACGGTAATGTTCATTTCTACCCTTCTCAGTTCTCAGCCCTCTCCCTTTTCGGTTTAACAATTGGGAAATAGATAATCGAAACCTAATGGATATACACATTTACCTCAAATGTCGAAACAGAGCTCCGGCAACGGAGCCTGATCTCGGGAACTGCCAACCAGCCAGCAATGCAACAGGGAGATAGACATCAACCAGCACCACAGCCCTGACCTCTCCACTGTCTCCGGCCTCGACCCGAACCAATCGAGCATCGATCCTCAAGCACTTGTTCACAACCAATGAGTGGAGCTGGTGCACTACGCTAATGCTCCCGTGCACCAGCCCTATGCTCCTCCTGCTCCTCCTCATCCCAATCTTCCTCTCAGCCACCACCGGGACCTTCCTCTTCCTCCCCAATTCCCTCACCGGAACTTCGCATTGCTTGGGCTCCTCAGCTGAGACATCGGCGCTGGGAATTGGGTCGATGGGGGAGAGGACGAAGCCGTTTTGGGAAGTGAAGTTGACGTCGGATTGGGAAATTCGGAAGCGGGTGCCGAAGGGTGGGGTTTGGCGGTGGTCCGGGGAGGAAGTGACAGTGAGAACGGCGCAGAGGAAGCCGCAGAGCTTGTGGTTGGAGAAGGACGACGTACCGTCCTCCATGGAACTGAATTGGGGATCGCAGTAAGAAAAAAAAGGGAGGATTAGGGCATGGAATTAAGGGGACATTGAGTGATAAATTAGGGTTTTGAATTTCGAATTGGAAGGGAATTAGGAAACGAAGAGGAGGGGGATGCGATGATTTATTTGATGGGAGACTGGAACTGCGGGCGGAGGTTTGGTTTTGGATTTCGGGGGGCCCCGCTTTGGAGGTTTGTTCAGTTATTTGGCGGACTTTTTACTCCCAGAAAATAAGATGGCACGGGGTTTCCATTTTTACTTGGCACTTACGACTCCGTGCTGCGCTGTGGTTATTTATCCTTTTTTTTTTTT
>JADOBS010300314.1:0-10596 GCA_015708375.1 Cydonia oblonga | reverse complement strand
TGCAACTTTAATTTTTTTTTTTTTTTTTTTTTTTTTGGCAGTGAAATCACCTCCAATAACCTTTGCAGGAATTGATGACTTTTACATCTAACTTATAAGAATATTAGTCTTCATACAGGCAGCATAATACCGCTGTTATGTTTAAGTGTATATGCATATATACATCCTAAAGTACGTACCTTCTAAGAAAATCCCAAGCTTTTCGATGTTGGTAGCAATCTGATTGTGAAGATCCACCCCCATCCATACCGGACATATGAAAGTGCATACAACTACAGAAGCACAGCTTCCAAGGACTATTGTCGATAGCCTCTCAAATCCCATTTCTATCACCTCTTCATCCCGATAACCAGACACCGAAATCAAGCAGAATGTCAATATGAATATCAGCATCCCATAATCATACCTCGCCTTAATTTGGGGAATGAATCTCAGGAATGTCACTATTCCAGCTGCAAAGAAATTACAATATGATATATTTAATAAGTTGATATACATAATTAGTAAGATAATTAATTTTCTAACTCTTGTTTCTGATAGTATTATATTATTACCTATTATAAAAACAAAGAGAGCAACTAGTATAGGCTCCCCTGTTTCTCCAGAAAGAGTTGCTAAGCGATGAGCCCCAATGCCAAGAGCACCAGCTGTTAAAGTTGCCAACATTCTATTCAAACCTCTTCCTAGTGTTGCTCCTGAAATTGTTTAAATAGCATAATTAGCAAATATTAGAAATTAGAAGCAAATAAATTCATTAAATTTTGAGAGCTTACAGAAGTTGCTTACCAACAGAAAATTCAAACACTACCACAACAGTTAAAATAGCCCACATTGCAGCAAGACCAAAACCTTCATAGAGTGGTTTAAAATAGTAGAAGAGTGACACCGAAGTGAGAGCTAGTCCCACTTTAAAAGAATGAATAATCTTTCTTGGGTCATCCTTTCCTAGTTCCTTCAGCCTCAAGGCAAATCCAACTATTTTTCCCCTTTGTCTTTTGGGCAAGGGTGGGGATTCATTAGCATTCTCATGATTTGAAGAGACCATATTTCAATATTTCTAGGGAGGGAAAAAAATACTAGGACGGGAGCTGCAGGAGAAAGAAGACAGTAAGCTAAGGGGCAAATTAATTAGATGGTAAGGATGCCTTGTGGAGTGAGTTCTGACAAAGCGAAGAAGTTTATTTATAAGTGAACCATATTGGACGGTGACTTGGGGGGTGTATTGAATTGGGATTTTGAGGGAATTTAATTCTTTTAATAAATTTAGGGGTATTTAATTAAGATTGTAAGTGATTCTCTGTAATTCAATGTGTATAGGATTTTAAGATATTTATTAAAATCCTTAGAAATCCGGGTGTATTGAATTCCAATTTTAAAGAAGTTTATAACATTCTAGGTGTATTCAATTAGAATTACAATTTAGAGAATTTGGAAAAGTTGAGGAATTAGAGGGAATTGGAGAGATTTTGTAGTGTATGTTAAGTATTTACAAATCTCACATATTCGCATGAAATTTCGAAGGAATTGATTCAAAATTTTACATAGAATCTCTACATATCAGTTAAACTCCGTAAAAATTCATGAATTTTTAAATCCATTAAAATGTACTTATCAAATCACATTTTAAAGCATCTGTTGTGGGTTAAGTCAGTTAACTTAGTGTTCTCGTTTACATATGAGTCTCCCTTATGCTGATTTTAAAAATATTGTTTGTATATAAAAAGAGAGAGAATTTGACATTTATTTTCGACATTTGAATTTGAAAGTTTATCTATACTATGTTTCTCTCTTTGCACTCAAGTTTAAACGCAAAGCTTGAAGAAATGAATGTACGAAGATTGTTTCTCAAAAATGGAGGTCGACTGTTTTTTTTCTAAATGTAATTATGAACAAATTTTTCTACTCTGTCTTATGAAGCAAATTTTGCAGCATTACAATATACATTAGCACAGTGCACGTGTCTGGCAACAAGAAAACTTGGCGGCTATATTTCTGTCGTTGAGGATTGAGAGGGCAAACGGTCAAACAAGGATGGCTATGCATCTACGTGTTACAGTCTTTAGATCCCCTGTGAATTAGCTAGCTAGGTTAGTAAGTTGTATTTTATTGTATTATTCTCAATGAATCGATATGCAGAAGCTTTTAAACTTTCTGCGATTGGTTTTCTGTACATTACTGATTGAAACCGTTGACCAGCGTCAGCGATATGGTGATATACCTATAGTAACTTCCAAAACATGCACTTTCGTATATGTATAATTAAAAACATTATTCCTTACGAAAAACTTAATTTCATGAAAGCATAAGATATTAATACAAACAAGTTTAATAAAAAAAAAAAAAAAGCATCTGTTCAAAGAAGCTTAAAAAGAAGAAGAAAAAAAAAAAAAAACTTTTGTAAGGCTATTTTCTTTGGTAAGTGACTGAACAATATATAATAAAAATGCGTGCGTTCTGAAAATAGTAGCAATATTGATCTCTACTTTGCAGTGGCACATATAAAAAATAATTCCATAAATATGCTTTCTTCGTTTGTACTCTTCTTTATTTGGACAAGCATTATACATGTTTTTCCAATTAACTAAAAGAAGGTAGAGGAGAAAGAGAGGTGTTCTGCTGGTACTATTCAAGAATAATAATAATAGTATTCTAGAATAAGAATTATGAAAAAGGTTCCAGACACTTGTTTACTTTGTCGTTCTTTATGGTTTTGTTCTTAAGCTTCCATTTTTCATTTGAGCACACACTGTACTAAGCTAAAAAGCCACACACACAAAAACACCGACTTCTCCATTATGTAATATATTTTTATGCATGCCTTTGTTCCATCTAAATTAGTACTCGACTTTCAACTTACTGGCTGTTTTATGCATGCTTCAAATCTATCTAGTATCTGCCCATGTGTGTTCTAAGACACAGCATGACAAAGAAAAAATAATTTGACATAATAATCGATCATGATTCAAGTTGTCATTTAGCTTAATTTCATAATATTTTGTTTAAATACAAAAACAACAACAAAACTTTATCTTACTAAGTGGGGTTGGTTATATGAATTCTAGAACACCATTGCGCTCTGTTTTATGCTAAGTCTTTCGTTACCTCCAAGTAGTCCATGTCTTTTCTTAAAGTTTCTTTCCAAATCTTCCTAGATCTTCCTCTACCTCTTTTGCCCAAGCATCTAATAATCGCATTTTCTAACCAAAACATATGTAGCTTTTCGTTTCACATGTCCAAACCACCTTAACCGATTAATTTCTCTAATCTTATCTTCAATTGTGGTCATTCTTGCTTTACCTCAGATATCCTTGTTCTTAATCATGTCATTTTTTCATGTGCCTACACATCCAACGAAGTATTTTCATATCGGATACACTTATTTTTTCCACGTTTGATACTTGGCCACCCAACATTTTTTGCATGTGCTAAAGCATTATTAACCTTATTGCCGTTCTATAAAAAAATTCCTTGAGCTGTAGTGGTATATGCAATTGCACAACACACCCAATGCACTCTTCCGCTTCATCCATTCAGCTTGTATATAATGGTTAAGATCTTCATGCAATTCTCCATTATTTTACACGATAGATCCAAGATAACAAAAATGTTCTCTCTTTAGTACTTCCAGGTCTTCAATTCTCACCCCTATATCATTAGGACCGCTTTTCCCACTGTACTTGCACTCAATATACTTTGTCTCTGACCTACTTAGGCAAAGACCTTTAGATTTTAACACATTCTGCCAAAGGTTAAGCTTCACATTACCCACTCCTGTGTTTCATCTATCAACATTATATCATCTGCGAAACTTGTACACCAAGAAAAATCATCTTAAGTATGTCTCATTAACTCATTCATGACCAATGCAAAAGGTAAGGACCTAAAGATGAGCCATGGTGCAACCCTGTGGGTATGAGAAAGCTTTTGGTTTTCCCTTCATAAGTTCTTACTACAGTCCTCTCTCCATCATACATATTCTTTACTGCTTGGATTATGCCACTCGTACTTCTTTCTTCACTAGAATTCTCAAAGAATTTTCTCTTGGGACCCTATCATATGCTTTTTCCAAATTTATAAAAACCAAGTGCAAATCATTTTGCATATCCTTATATCATTTCATCAATCTCCGAAAGATATGGAATGCCTCCATAGTCGAACACTCAAGAATTAATCTAAATAGATTGCCTCCATATCTCTATATTTGTTCAAGATTCCCTATATAGACATCTTATGTCAGTAGGTTCGTAGGGGGTATCCGGATTAGGTAAACCCTAAGAGGAATTTTATTCCAACGGAGCTTTGATAAGCGAAAATGGTTTGGTCAAGCCAACCAAGGTAGTCCAATCGGAAACGCTTAGATCTGATGCATAGGGTTTGACAAAAGGATTCAAAAAGTGTTTCCGATTAACATGCTGACGAGCATATTTCCAAAGAACTTTTGCTTAAGATTCACTGGAAATGAACACACAATCCAAACCAGGAAAAAACCCCTCATGGCACCACGTTGCAAGTATTGAAGTCCTTACCTCAAGAACCGGGGCAAAGTGTAAGGAAATCGACTTCCACTTGTACAATATTATCAAGTACTATTCAGAACTCTTATATCTAATAAAGGTGTTCCAGTAAGTGCATGGGCAAAAGTTTTCTCATAGGTTTATTGTCTAATTCTTGGTACTGGAGTAAGGTGGTATTCTGAGTATTGGGAACTCCATATGTTTGATCTTCTCGTAAATTCTGAAGGCACTCCAACCCCTAGGGTCATCTCACTGGGCATAATGAGTAAGGAATCTGACGTCGAACTTCTCCTCAAGTAGCTTCTCATGGTCTTCCCGAAGCGCTGACATCTTAGAGGAATGCTTATCAGTAAGCTGCTAAATGTCCACGATGGTGCTTGCTATCTTTATGATTGACCTCCTGGCAAAGATACTCGACCTTTTTTTTAATAGCTTCCTGATCCCTAGCCGAAGCACTCTGCTCCGAAGATAACACACACTCTGACTCTCTTTTCAAGACAACGAGAGCCTGTCCGCCTCCGTCTTGGCCTGCCTCTCCAGCCTCAACTCGTCTCTAACCTTCTCAAAACTTTCCTGGTAATCCTTGTCCTTGACCTCTTCAACAGTAGCCAGATTATTGTATCGAATTATCTCTGTCTCATAAGCGGTACTTGTTGTCTGGCATACAAGTTCTTAAGTTCTTTCACTTGGGATAGTAATCGTCGTTTCGCCTCTATCCTTGCCTTTATTTCAAGGCCATCCATTCAAGCTCCTGGATCAGTTTTACTTGTCGGAACATGGCGACCTATGTCCACACATTAGCCTAATATATCAACAAAGAGAAACGGAGGAAAGAAATTCATGTACCTCATAGTGACTCCCATAGCACCGCATTGTGACATCTTAAAGAAAAGTGCAAGCTCCCCTTGAAATATCCAAGAGCAGTTGTAGCCCCAAGCAGCATCCAAGCATAATCTGTGATTTGAAGATCACTCGCATCAAAGAGAAGAGCAAATCGATCAACCAAAGGTCGAATCATAAGCGGCGGACGAGTCATTCCCTCGAACCTCGATGGGGCAATCGACTGAAGACTATCATGGCATGAAAGTTCATTTATAGGCAATTACAACGGAGGGTCGAAAGTTGGCATCGAGGTAGTGGAAGGCGTATCGACTTCACCGAGACATTTAGAATGGATGTCCTAAATCAACAGTTGGGGCTGAAGAGTTGCAACCAATGAATGAGAAGAATAACTGTCAGGATGCTTCTGCTTTTTAAGAACAGGTAACAGGGCCACGACGAGCATCAAGCCACTTAGGCTTCTTTAGGGAATCTTAAATAATGAAAGGTGCCTATATCTTTCCCACAGTTGTTGAAGTGCTTAGTGGAAAGTAGCCACTTCTAGTCACGGTAAACGGTCAGAATATGCATTGCCTGATGAATCAAGTCTAGATGGCATACACCAATGTCAGAAAAATCATCTTTGAAATCCAGATCGGTTAAAAGACGAGACCAGATTCGGAGTCCGCTAATATCTTCTTCCCAAGCTCCACCAACAACTAATAAATCTTTGAACAAATCTTTATCGTGATAGGAGATGTCCTAAATGTATGTCTCCCAAGTAAGACTAGCTCTAGCCCCGAAATAATAATGGACATCCAAACTTGGTCTTATGTTGTGCACCATTCTAAACTTATGGATATCCAACTCAGCCCCAAACCTAATTTAGGGACTCGAAGCAAGTAAGAAGCCTAAAGGCGATAGGAGCGGAATATGAAGACAACGAGGGTCGCATGACAGCGGTAAATCAGAATAGATATCATGGCCAGGTTCCCTCCAGATGTTGTAGTAGTTCAAAATATTATGATGCTCTTCAACAAAAGATTCACCTTCCTTTCGATTATGATCTCTCGTCAAATGAGGATTATAGAGGAAGGCCTTAAATTGCTTTAGACTTCTTGGTTGAAAACACCATGAGGGAATATTCGAAAGGGAGAAAAGATTTTGAAATAGGTAGGAATAAAAATTTGGAGCTTTTTTCGACGATGAACAACTTAGAACTCTGTGGTAAAGCAAAGCATTAAAACACGAGAATATGTAGGCATTTGTTTGGTGGAATCATCTAGTCATTGAATTCAGCCGACTTGTCTTGGGATCAAGCAATGTGACGGATGGGATAAACAAAGAATATCAAAGAAGATTTCTCGTTTCTCATGGACAAGCATTGCCCACGACGCTTCATCATTAAGAACTTTATGGCACGATACACGAAAGGTACATATCTAAATCTGAAAGGCTGCTGCATCAGTATTAGAGGTCACCCTGCATTCATGAAGATTAAATGGTATGTATTCCAGCTTACTCTGAAATGCATGGTCTTTGGATAACAATCCATCCTCAAGGATAACGGGTTGCCTCTCAGACGGATAGTTATGGATAATTATGGGACGACGATTTTTCAGGGTCAGAATAAGTCTGATCCAAATACTATTACCTCAAAAGTCCAATCATGAACTCACTAGCTTCGAGCGAAGCTGTATCAGATGGAGCAGGGTTCCACCAGCACTCTACTTCAGGGTACTGGGAGTCCTAGCGACTCCGCTGGATGACTATGCTTGTTCCGCAAGATGTGAGATCTGATCTGGATATGGACTCAATCAGATCCTATAAGTCTTGGAGTCCTTACAATCTAGGGATAGGCATGTTCTGCAAGTAATCATAACTTCTAAGAGGATACAATATCTACTTACTAGATATCCTCTAGGATTCTCCCAGCTTAAAACGAGGATTCTATCTAAAAGATTTTTCTCCCATGGTATAAATACACTCACCTAGGGTTCATCTACAGTAACGCAATGTATACACTTCAATTCTCTTGCACACTGCTTGAGTTTAAAATCATTGACTAACTTGACCGGTGGATAACCTTTGGCCGACACACTTCTTGGGTCTAAGGCCTGTTCATGATTGTTTTACTATTTTGCAGCTTGCTCAGGTTTACTCGGATTTTTGTTCAACCCCCACTCACAGAGGTGCACGAAATTTGGTTTCAACAATGTTCTTGCCAAATATAATTTGTAAAAATTGGAAAAAAAATTGCTTAACATTTTGTTGCTCTAACCAACGCTAAGTTTTGATAGGATTTTTATCTTGTTGTCGCCTAGACTGTTGCATTTGATCCTACCATAAACACACATCCCCATCTAAACAAGAAGCTACCATATTCACCATCCTCCTTCTCGAAATTGGTTGTGTCTTGAAAAGTTTCTCTACATCCTCAACTCACAAGAGAAAATCTTCAATGACATAACTTCCCGGGAAAATAGGAATATCTTCAACATCAACTTGATGGGGTTTGCTATGGGTTCTGGTACCAATTGGCACAGCATGAGCATAGAAAGGATACAAACATAAACCCTCGAAGAACAAAGCTTTCTTAAGTCCACCAAAGTTTGGAGAAAACCGAAAAGTTTATTTAGTAATTCTTGAATGATGTATAATATTGGGAGCCAAATAATTAAATAAACTTAATCATAGACCTTGGGAAAGCTCATGGCTCTTAGGAAATTAAACAACATGAATTTAAACAAAAATTGAAAAGTCCAAATTTCTTACAAACTTTATTTTGTAGTTTTGGACGTCTAAACAATCATTTTGGCCTTAAACACGACGTGCTCATGGTAAAACCATGAATATTATTCGGCTTGCCATTCCCTTCAAAATGATATATTACACATCCAATTCTAAGACCAGAATATTTCATACTACCTTTTCCGTCGTCATATCTCTTCTTTTCCAGAATTTGAAACATTTTATTTTCTTTATTTTCTTCGTCAGGATTGACCCATACCTTGTCCTAAATCAAGCTCCTCCATTGAAAGGAACTTGACCTCGAGTACTTCTTAAAGCAACCTTGATAGCTAGTAGACAACTCCCTTGTTAACCAAATAAATTACTCAACTTGAGGACGTGTGTATTTAGGTGGAATAATCATGAAATTAATTTTGTAAACAAGATTAAATTATGCCAATCAATAATCAAAATATTTTTCCTTCCCCAATTTTCTTGTTTCGTCAATAACGAAATTTAACTCCAATTTATTAGATTGTAGATTTTTCAAAGTCATAACAATTTATGAATCACTTATACCTTTAATTTATTGAGTCTCGACTTGTGAGTTGTCATGTTTCGAGAGATCTTCAACAAGCAAAATCACTTGCTATTTTTCTTCCACCTTGACCTCTAACGCTTCGTTGACACACCCCAACCTAGATCGAGGCATGCTGGTCGTCACGTGAGAGTGACGTAACTATGTGCACAGTGCGGAAGCAATAAAGATAAAGAGAAACACAAATAAATAAAAACAAAGATACTAGTAGTACTAGCTAAGATAAGGTGCTAGTGCGAGTATAAATGTGAAATACACAATCAGAGCATAAATAGTCTAGGTACAATCTAGCAGGACCAATACTAACTTACAACACCCAAAGGTGAATCCTACATTGATGATAATCCGTCAGAACCTTTGCTAATTTCTCGTAAGCCACCAAGGAGCACTCTCACTTAAAACCGGGAGGGGTGCAAAATAGAAAGTGTGAGTGGGCAAAAACAAAGCTTTTCAAAATCATTTCATTTCTCAAAAGTTCTAACCCCTCGTTGTAAAACCTGTATAATTTCCTAGAAATATAATATACATATCTTAAAATCATATTCAGAATCACAATATGTAAAGTATGCCATGTCAAATATCTCATAATAACAACATAAGTAGCTCAGGTGAAATAACTCATAAGAAATACATATCAGCCGGTTCCACCTTTAATGGCCTGTACAACTAAGTTTATAGCTCATAATCAATCTTAATCAAATCAAATCCTGCACATGAGTCAAAACCACCTATAGTGGTTTGTACGACAGGGCTGGGTGTAAAATAAATATGCTCTAGTGCTACGATCACGTGAAGGCTATGCGAATAATCGCGGGTCACCTACAAGTCAGAACCACCTATAGTGGTCTATACGACAAGCCTGTGCACCTAACTTGGATCCAAGGTGAGCATATGGTGCGGGAAGTGAACATCACGTGAAGGACTGTGTCCTAACCATAGTGGTAGCACTAACACCGGGGTGCAGGTTTATGAGCTCTCAACACATCTCACATAATCATAAATTCACATAAACCATTACAACTCACCTGGTACTTACTTGAGTGTCCGCAGCACCAAATCACATTTATGCATATATACTAACTCAGAAATTAAGTATAAATTCATAGGCATGGCATTTTAAAACATACTTTCATTTAAATTAATTTTCTGGAAAAATATCAAGTATATAGATATATATTGAAAACCAAACGCCCACTCACTGGTATGTCAAAAAGTCGCAGCCCCCGAGCCTCGATTGGTTGGGCTCGTCCTTTGGATAGGTCTCACCTATATGCGAAATAACTAAATAAATGTTATTTAAAGCACATAAACAAAATTAGCTAATAACTTCGCATACATTGCTCAATCGGGGTGTTTGAATATACCAATGTGATCTACTCAACCTCCCAAACATCCCCATATTTTTAGAAAAAATTTCCGACCACCCACGCACCCTCACGTGCAGGCCAAGTCATGGCCAAACGTGCGACCATGTGCAGGAAAACCCTAACAGATTCTAACGACCGTTAGGAATATTTCGTGGAATATTCTGTTAAAACAAGCATATACCGTTAAAAGATACCTGAGGCCGTTAGAATATTCCGTCAACTTTGACCAAATATTTGTTGTATTTTTATGCGCAAACGGAAGCAAATTCTAACAAAGTACCAATATCAACGTCGTAGGTGAAAACTAAAACAAACAATCTCAAACTAACACGATATTTACGTGGTTCGGCGTAAAGCGTACATCCACGGGCAAAGCACGGCGAAGAATTTCACTAAACAAACGGAGATTACAAAAGAGTATTTAACTCTCTGATAGGAGCGTATTTATGCAACTTAGTTTGCTTGTTTTCATGCATTTATGTTCTTAGTTCTTAGTTATTTTAGTAGTTTAAGCTATTTTCGTGTGTTTATAGGTTTAAGGAGCTAAGGAAGCAAGAAGATGCATTTT
>JADOBS010300313.1:0-10596 GCA_015708375.1 Cydonia oblonga | reverse complement strand
ATATTTCTTTGTTAATCAAATTATTGTTACGATACCATCATCGTTGTCGATGATTCCTTCATGAATCAACTTTGGAATATTGAAAATCAATGCCAAAGCTGCAGCTGATGCAGGCCAAAAGGCAACCTGCCGGATTTTCATTTTCGCTGCCACATCCAGAGCCCACCCGCAATTCTCATCGGCAACGACACAAGTGACCTTGTCACTTTCTTCTTCATTGATCTTCTCTATCAACTCCTCCAACTTACCCGGCATGACTCGTTGAATTCCTTCAAATAACAGGCCTAGGTCATTCCTGTCCTCCTTGGGTTCTAAGCCATCTGGAAGCGATACTAGATGAATACGATCACCTACATGAGTTTCGCAAGCCAAGGCGTTCACGATGCGTTTATGATTGAACTCTGTGTTCACAAATGTGACTTTGAAGCCATGATTGACTAAGCATTGTGACAACTCCATCAAGGGAAGCACATGGCCTTGTGCCGGAAAAGGAACAGCTATTATATGTAGGTTGCTCATTTTTGTTATTGATCTTTCCTTTTTTCCGCTATGATATGTTTTCGAACGTGGCTTCTCTATCGTGTCATATATAGAAGAAGCCCGGAGGATGGTATTAGGAAATATTATATACGGTATTATATGTAAATATCTTGTATTATATTTACCTAAATAGATTTCAGTCAAATCCCGCAAAATATGGGTAATTGTGTTGACTAGTTAACTAGGTGGTGTATATATTGTACAGTATACTCTGCCAATTGAGACAGACGAAAAGCATTCAATGTAGCCATTTGAATATTCAACTATTTTAACATGGTATCCAGAGCATAATGTTCTGGTGCCTGATTGCCCACGTTTTCAACTCTCATCATTTTCTAAACATTATGTCATACAGATTTGTTCAACCACCACCACAGAAAAATAAAAACAATAGCAATATCGGCATCGATCCATCATGTCCATACAATGTTCATCATTCAGATAACCCTGGTGTCATTTCAGAAAAGTTGAATGGTCCCAATTATTCATCTTGGACTAAATCCATGATCCATGCTCTCACAACCAAGAATAAAATTAGTTTCTTCGATGGCTCCATTCAGCCCCCCTGAGCAACCAGTCAACCAAAAGACGTTGCTCTCTTGAATCAATGCAACAATATGATTTTGTCATGGCTTGCTCAATTAGTTGAATCTGGTTTATCTAAAGGACTTGTTCATGCCAAAAGCGCCCAAAAGGTGTGGGAAGATTTGAAAGATCAGTTTTCACAAAAGAATGCACCAACAATCTATCAGATTCAGAATTTCATTGCGTTTGTCTCATAAGGCTCCATGACGGTCTCGGCTTATTTTACAAAACGTAAAGGCCTTTAGGATGAATTGGAGACATATCGTGTCACATCCCAGTCTCCGCTTTGCCGTAGCACGATATTATCTGCTTTGGGCCCTTGCCATGCTCTCACGGTTTTGTTTCTGGGAACTCACATGAAAACTTCCTAGTGGGTCACCCATCCTGGGAATGCTTCCAAAAGTTTAGAAAAACGGGTACCCGGACCGGCCCATTTGCAAAAATACCCCCGTGTTGGGTATTGTTACTGTCTCCTAGACCCACTTCTTTTTGTTCCTCCCCGTGAGCCGTGACAGTTCTCACTCTCGAGAACACTCCACACACACATCCCGCTTCCCCGTGTTTCCCCCTCCCCTAATCTCTTGAACCTTCTCCCTCATTCCTCTTCTTTGTTTCTTTTCCCCCCATCTCTGCAACTCTCCTTCCTGGAGCACAGACACACCACACCCACACCCACACTCCATCGAGAAATGATGTGTTGTGCCGCCTCACAAATTCTTCCCCTGACGAACGATGCATGGATTGGTTCTTTTGCCTTTAACTCCTCCGCACACCCTCTGTTTCTTTAACCTCTTCTTCTTCTTCTTCTTCTTCTTCTTCTTTTTTCCACCTCAAGATCTATGTTTTTCCTGCAAACCCGACTCGAATCTTCGAAACCCATTTTCAGATATGCCTTGAAACCCGTAACTAGATTCTCTAATTTGAACCAGAAACGGTGGCGTTTTGCTACCGTTTTGAGAGTGAGTCGCAGAAAGTCTCCCTACCAGGTTCTGGGCGTGTCTCCTTCTGCAACTGATGTCAAGATCAAAAGGGCTTATCGCAAACTTGCTCTTAAATATCACCCCGATGTTAACAAAGAGGTAATTAACAGGTTACAGATTCAAACCCATAATTTTTTTTTTGTGAGGATGTGAAATTGCTAGTGCTTTAGCTGCAAATTGAAGGTTTTTAATTTATGGGTAGTTTGTTTTCATAATTTATTTGTTTGTTTTATGCCCATAATTTAATTTATGTTTTATGTCCTGATTCGATTCGATTTCGAACTCAAATCCAAACTCGGTCGAGTGCAAATTCGACTGGGAATCTAGGATACTGAAAATTAGAAGAAAAAAAAAACAGGGTACCCGTTTGACTCGTAGGAACCGGCCCATTTTATACGGATCGGGTTAGGTCCGATTCTCAGTTTGAAAATAGTAAAATCAGCCCCGGCCCGACCCGTTGTATTTTCAAACGGGTCCGATCCTGTCCTTTCAATTTTAGGCCAGGCCCGATCCGTGCCCACCCCTATCTGATACCATTCTGTCACATCCCAGTTTCAGCTCCGCCGTAGCACGATATTGTCCGCTTTGGGCCCCGACCATGCCCTTATGGTTTTGTTTCTAGGAACTCACATGATAACTACTCAGTGGGTCACCCATCCTGGGAATGCTCTCGCCCAAACTCGCTTAACTTCGGAGTTCCGATGGAATCCGAAGCCAATGAGTTCCCATAAGGCCTCGTGCTATAGGGAGGGGAGTATGTACATATAAAGCACATCACCCCCTCTCCGTTGGTCGATGTGGGATGTTACATATCGACCTCTTCTTACCTGTGATCAGACAAAGGCACATAATGAGCAAACAGAAGAAGATCATATGATGCAATTTCTTATGGGTCTCAATGACATTTACAATGGAATTTGTAGTAATATCCTTATGATGATACCATTACCTAAAGTTCGTTAAGCATATTCACTTGTCATTCAAGATGAAACACAACGACAAATGACATCAGGATCAACCGAAAATTTCTCAATCGCTGCTGCAGTCCAAAGTCGATCGAACCATTCCTCTAACAGTTCCAAGAATCTTCGTTGTGAATACTGTGATAAAGAAAGACACATAATTAAGAATTGTAGGACTCGAAAATATTATTGCAAGTTTTGTGACAAAAGAGGCCACACTGAAGACAGATGCAGAATAAAGAATGGGACCGAGGACTCTAGTTATGAGGGAAACCAAGACAAGAAACACATCAACAAACTTCACTCTCGTGGGTCTCATGGCAGCAACCCACGTGTTGTCTTCCCTGCTGCAAATGCCACTACTGGGTCATTCTCTCTTGCTGCCAACGTAGCACATGGACCTAACCTTGCTGCCAATACAGCAGATGCCCCATTTCAAACACACGTCTCAATCAAATGTTCTGCAAGGACTTTTAGCAGAACAACTTCAACAGTTGGCCCAAGCTGTATCCATAATAAATTTAAACCATGCTCTTGGTAATAACAATGCTTATGCAAACGTTGCAGGTCTGTTCCCTTTTACTATTGCTTTTGTTAATTCATATTTACAAAGCATTGGATTTTGGATAGCAGGGCCACCAATCACATCACCTTAAACTCCTCACTTTTCAATAAAATCGAACCTTCACCGATATCTGCTGTTAAATTACCCACCGACTCTTCTGCCCCAATCACTTCCTCCAGCATCATATCGTTCAATTATGATATCACATTAAATAATGTTTTGTGTGTTCATTCTCTTCACTTAAATCTCATGTCTGCTAGCCAAATCACTGATTCTCTAAACTGTTGTGCCATTTTGTTTCCCACTTTTTGTGTCTTGTAGGACTTAGCAACGGGGAAGATGATTGGATCAGGTAAGCAACGTGATGGTCTTTATTACATGTCGTCGTTGCAACGAAAGCCCATCTCCTGTCAAGTTTCCCACTCCTCTAATTTATGGCGTATGCGACTTGGACATCATTCACCTACTCGCCTTAAATTAGTATTTCCCTCATTATTCTTGAATAATATTTCTTTTGATAATAATTGTAACGTTTGTCCCATAGCTAAACAAACTAGGCTTCCGTTTCCTTTAAGTTTTATATCAACTCATAATCCATTTGATTTACTTCATTGTGATATTTGGGGACCTCATTAAATTCCCACGCATTCAGGGACTGGATTCTTTCTCACCATTGTGGATGATTTTACTAGATGCATATGGATATTTTTGATGAAATATAAATCTGAAACTCAAGACCTTTTAAAGTCCTTTATTACCCTTGCTCATACTCAATTTCATGCCAAAATCAAAGCCATAAGAGTAGACAATGGGTTTGAGTTTTTGTCCATGAAAGATTTTTTCCAAACCAATGGCATCGAATATCAACGCACATGTGTCTACACCCCGCAACAAAATGGGGTTGTCGAACGTAAGCATAGGCACATCCTCACCGTTGCACGTAGCTTACTATTCCAATCTTACTTATCCCCTTTCTTTTTGGGACGAGTGTGTTTCCACCGCTGTCTACCTGATTAATCGATTACCATCCCCTTTGTTATCCAATAAATCCCCTTTCGAATTATTATACATCTTTTGATCACTTAAAAGTTTTTGGTTGTTTGTGCTTCTCCACTGTTGTTCACCCCACACACAAATTATATCACCTTCACATGCAGCCTCACTCCCACCCCCAATATAACTCCCCAGCAAGCTTACACTCCAACCTTTATTTATGCCCCAAATGTCCATTTTACCCCTTGATTAGCTTCATCATCATCTAAATAACCCAATTACTTTCTTCACCTTAATAAAAAGACAAGCTTGGTCTTTGAATAATGTGAAGGGAATAGAGAAGAAGAGAAGGTTAATTTGTTGTCTTGCTATACCTTCTAGATCACCCCATACAACATTTTCTAACTTGTTCCATTGGACTTTGGTATAGTATCATAGTTGTCCCTTATTGCTTTGGTTGCCTACCATAATAGTATGTTCTCTTTGATGCATTGAACTAAGTACTTTTCGATCCAATCCTAATAGATCGATTTGTTTCAGACTTCTGTGCTGACTGTTTACTTACAGCGAACATAGTTTATTAGGCACAGCTACTCACACGGGCTACTCACCCCGAGTAAAACTTGCACCAATGAACCAGTATTTATCGATGACATTCAAATCTATTCTAAGAGTATTGCCGAGCACAGGAAACATTTAAGGTGACTGCTGGAAAGGTTGAGAAGTCAACATCTGTATGCTAAGTTCAACAAGTGTCAGTACTGGCTAAACCAGATCAGTTTTCTCGGACATGTAGTATCTGCCGAGGGAATTAGTGTGGATCCTTAGAAGGTGTCAGCAGTAACTACATGGGAGCAACCGAGGAATGTTACTGAAGTGAGAAGTTTTCTAGGTCTGGCTGGTTATTACCGACGATTTATTCATGGTTTCTCAGCGATTGCCCTACCTATGAATAAGTTGACTCGGAAAGGAGTCGAGTTTAAGTGGGATGAAGACTGTGAGTGAAGTTTTCAGGAACTAAAGCGGCGCCTTACTCATGCTCCCGTTCTTACCCTTCCGGAAGAGGGTGGTGAGTTTGAGATTTACACAGATGCATTTCTGTAGGGTTTGGGTTGTGTACTGATGCAGTATGAGAAAGTTATTGCTTATGCTTCCAGGTAGCTAAACACTCACGAGAGAAATTATCCCACTCATGATTTGGAACTTGGTGCAGTGGTGTTTGCTCTGAAGATTTGGAGACATTACTTGTACGGTGAGAAATGTCGTATCTTCACTGATCATAAGAGTCTCAAATATATCTTTACCCAGAGAGACTTGAACTTGAGGCAGAGAAGATGGATGGAACTTATCAAGGACTATAACTGCACGATTGAATATCATCCCGGACATGCCAATGCAGTGGCAGATGCACTTAGTCGAAAATATCATAGACAGCTTGCATCCCTTAGAGCTATCCATGTTCCGTTGCTATTTTCTCTTCGGGAAACCGGCGTTAAGGTGGAATCGGGTGGTCAGAGAGCTTGGTTGGCACATTTCCATGTTAGATCTGTTTTGGTGGATATGGTCAGGGAAGCCCAGGAACTTGATCCGCAATGTGCCAACATAAAGAGTTTGATGGAAAAAGGGAAGAAGAAAGAATTTAATATCCGAAAGGATGGAGCATATGCCATGCATCCGGGAAACACTAAACTGTATCGCAATATCCATTCGTTCTATTACTGGGTTGGAATGAAGTGGGATGTGGTGGATTATGTGAGTAGATGCATCATTTGTCAACAGGTAAAGGCCGAGAGATAAAGACCTGGGGGATTGATGCAGAATCTTCCGATAACAGTGTGGAAATGGGAAGACATCACCATGGATTTTGGTTCTGGGTTACCGAGGACACAGTCCATATTAGACGACATTTGGGTAATTGTAGATCGACTCAGTAAGACCGCTCACTTCTTACCTGTTCGGCAGACCTATTCACTGGAGAAGTTGTCAAAGTTGTTCATCGACAATATTGTCAGACTTCATGGTGTACCTGTCTCTATCATTTCAGACAGAGATCCCAGGTTTTGGAAAGCTTTTAATACTGCCATGGGTACTCAGTTGCTGTTCAGTGCTGCTTACCATCCACAGACTGACGGCCAGTCTGAGCGGACAATTTAAACATTGGAGGACATGTTGAGAGTGTCTGTTCTTCAGTGGAAGGGTAGTTGGGATAGCTATCTGTCGTTGGTTGAGTTTGCATACAATAACAGCTATCATTCGAGTATCGACATGGCACCTTATGAGGCTTTGTATGGGAAAGTGTGTTGGACGTTGTTGTGCTGGACAGAGGTTAGCGAACAAGTGTTAGTGTGACTAAAGATTGTGGACACTACCAATGCTAACATTCAGCTGATTAAGAGAAACCTAAAGGGCAGTGTAAGACCGACATAAAAGCATCACAGACAAACATTCAAGGGACCGTGAGTATAAGGTTGGTGACTTTGTGTTTTTAAGGTTGTTTCCCTGGAAGGGTGTTGTTCGTTTTGGAAAGCGAGGAAAGCTAAGTCCTCGATACGTCGGTCCCTATCAGGTTACTGAGAAAATTGGTGCAGTTGCCTACAGGTTGGAGTTACCACCGAAGTTGTCGCTGATTCACAACGTTTTCCATGTTTCTATGCTTCGAAAATATGTACCAGATCTTTCTCATATCATTCAGTTAGAGCCGTTGGAAGTGAATCAGGATGCTATGTCGAATAACCAATGGCTATCCTTGATCGACAGGATAAAGTGTTGAGAAACAAAGTTATTTCGTTGGTGAATGTGCTGTGGAAGAACCACGCCGTTGAGGAAGCGACGTGGGAAACTGAAGATTTGATGAGGAACCAATATCCGTTTTTATTTGGCTAAGGTTGTAAATTTCAGGGACCAAATTTTTATAAGGGGGTAGATTGTTACACCCACCCCTATTTATATGTATAATTATGTTTTTTTTCCTAAGGATTTGGTAGATTTTATCAATTTAGTCCCTTAGCTTTTTACTCCATCCGGATCTTTTGAGGGATTTACTTTCATTCACAAGCTGCAACGTGGCAGGACACCAATAATCGTTATTCTTCTCTCTTCATGTCCTCTACCCCGAGAGCTCTATATCCCTCTCTTTCTCTGCACTCAGTCTCTCTCTCTCTCTCGAAACCCTCATCTCTATCCCTCTCTTCACCGAGATCGCACATAAAGTCACACACAGAGACACTCACAGTTGCACATGCTCGAGGAAGACATCATCATCATCAAACCTCGTCTTTTTCTCTCTCTTCCGTCCCTGCACGACTCAAGGAAACCCCGGAGCTCTCCGGCGAGATCTCTTCATTTTCCTGGTTAGGTAAGCCTCGGGTCTTCTTTTATCTGCTCTAGATTGAAGCTTCGATGTGATTTTAAGAGTTATCTCGTTGATTTACAAGGTTTTAGAACGAGATAAACTTGGGAGAAAGCTTACCCAACTCCGATGAAACCGTGGGTACCGAGGAGCTTTCCGGTTACTTCCCAACTCCTCTCACTTCGTACTTCATTTTGGTACCTAGATCAGAGTCTAGGGTGGATGTTTATGGTTGGCTGGAGCTGTAGAAGCTCCGGCGTTCTTCTCCAGTCAACCAAAGGTCTTCGAGGCTAAACCCTTTTCATCCCAGGCCCTTAAGGTCATTACTTAACCCTCGGGCTTTAGGCCCGCTATGAACTAGCCCAAAACAAAAGGCCGGCCCCTTTTTTTTTTTTTTAACCCAAAAGGCCTACGGGCCGTGCCCTTTAGGGCCTCTGGCAGTTGGCCCAACCCAAAACCCTTTTCCTTTTCATTTTCTTTTATTTAATTTGTTTTAAATCAAATAGGGCGCTTTGGGCCATTTTCTGATAAGGGCTTTAAGCCCAATTTCTAAACCCTTGGGCTTTAAGACCCAAGCCCTAATCCGAACCCAATACCTAACTCCGGTTGACCTTGACCCAGGTTGACCAGTTGACCTTTGACTCTGATGGTTGACTTTGATCGGTCAACGATCAACGTTGACTTTGACCGTTGACTTTTCGGGGTTTCGTTCAAGACCTCTCCTAGGCTAATTTCAACGTCCTGGACCTGTTTTTGTAGTTTGTTTTCCCAATTTCAATCGTTTGAGTAGAGTTTGACTAAATGGATCCTTTATGTGAATAGGTGCAATTAATAGCGGCGATTCCGTTATTCCTGTTTGGTATAGCTTTGCACCAACAGTGTACGATGAGTGGACCCCTTCTAAAAATGCATGTTTTGATAGTAGAAATGCACACATGAAAAGCATGATTTAAAGATTACGTTTTATGAAATGCTTTGAGATAACATGCTTACCGAAGTTAGTTTGAATTATTACTATTTTTTCTATAACCCATGTTCTTATAGAATATTCGATGGATGACGATATGATATTTAGAACATGTTTCGAACACCTCTTTATAGTATAGATGATGGATGACTTTATACTATGAAGTTACTTTTCAATATATATATTCAATGGTTTTGTACTTACCTAGTGGTCCTTTCCGCTACGGGAAGTAGGGATAGATTTCGGTCCGTCCCGGGCGAAGGTTTGGTGTTGGCATAGGGCTTGGAGTGTGTTTCGTCTGGCTATTTAGCACAGGGATGGGAAGCAGGCAAGGGGCCTGGGGTTGATTTTCCTCTGACTGTCTACTTAGAGATGGGGAGCTGGCATGGGGCCTGGTGGTTATTGGACATTCACTAGCGACTATTATATTTATACAAGTTATGATTTGAGACATTGTGCAGCATGTTAGGTTCGGAAAACCTATGTTTATCATTATATGTGTTTTCATAAAACCTGGGGGTTAGTACGTTGATAGCTGTTTTTTTATATGTATATATCAACTTGGTCCACTCATGTTTGTTTTGCACCCCCTTCAGGATCTGGGAACGAGAATTATAACCTAAGCTACAAGGCATTCCCCTACCAATGATATTGTGCTACATTTTCTCTGCTTCGACATATATTGTAATAGCACTCTCTATCTTGATTTTTCAGTTTGTACTCTGTATTGGACGTATGCTCTGAACATATTATGTATTTTCTTAATAAGAATTGGTTAGTAGTTGAGCTTTTGTATTGTATTTTTCGTCCCTATTGCTTGCTTTAACTTATTTCTCAGCTTTTGCTTAAATTAAATGGCTTTTGTCACCCTTCGGGTGTCGGCCAGCACATGAGGACATCGGGATCGGGGCGTGTCAACCCTTGCCGGAAGAAGAAGAAGAAGAACCACTTCGAGAAGAAGACTTGTGTCGCGTAGGGGTCGAGTTCCGGTAAGAAAATTCAACAATGGCGACCGCAAACAGAGGTGTTTGAATGAGGTCTCCGCCAAGATGGAGACCCTGAAGAACCTCTTTAATTCCACCCACATCGGGAAAACGCTACAAGCCGACGAATTGTTCTAGGAAACGGTGGATTATGTCGTCCTGCTGCGGACCCAGGCCGTCATTTTGCAGCAGATTAACATCTCATGGTCTTCAAATAATTGTCTCATCTATCGTGAATACCATGATCATGTAACAAGTATAGCAATAGTTGGAGTACAGGCACCAAAGTTACTTGTTAGGAGATTTTGTTTGTTTGTAGACAATGTTAACGAAACCCTTATGATTCTGTATTTTAATGTTGTGTAGGAATGTCTGCAAGGCAACCCGTCGGGATAGGCACGTGCTGGCCGACACCCGAGGGTGACGAAAACCATTTATTGAATACAAGAGTAAGGATTAGGAAAATATATACATATAAGATTTAAAGAAACTTAACAGAAATACATAATATTCGTAAGTGTAACTAAAGTACACAGAGCATGTTTTATCCGAAGAGTTCAGTGAAAAGAGTTATTACAAGATATTTTACAAGCCAAAAGGGGTGCACCGCTACTGGTAGGGGAATGCCTCGTAAGATATGCCGAAATCCTCGTTCTGACGGCCTGAATGGGG
>JADOBS010300312.1:0-10594 GCA_015708375.1 Cydonia oblonga | reverse complement strand
GATCCAGTGTGTAGATCAGTTGAGAATTTCTATTCTTACATTCCTCTTACTCTTAGCTGCTTGATCATCACCGATCAGCTGCTCGATCATCGCCGATCAGGTGCGATTAATGGCTTCTTCTTCTTCAGGGGCTTTGTGAGCCATCACTACAAAGCTCTGCGTTTTTTCAGGGGCTTTGTGTGCCATCACTACAAAGCTCTGCGTCAGAAAACAATCAGCACCTCTTCTTCTTTTTCTTCTTCTTCTTCCTCCTCCTCCTCCTCCTCTAGTCTTCGTTGGAAATACGATGTGTTCATCAATTTCAGAGGGGAAGACACTCGCAGGGGCTTCGTCAGCCATCTTTACCGAGCTCTGCGTCAGAAACCAATCAACACCTTCATTGATGTTGAAGAGCTCAGAAAAGGCGACCACCTTTCCAAGCTCCTTACAGCGATTCGAGAGTCAAGGCCTTCGATTGTAAAGATTATCAAAAACTCTTCTTCGGTGTTAGTTTTTATTTTTTTATTTTTTTATTAGTCTTTTGTCTTTATTATTAAATAAAATTTATGGATGGTTTTTGATTAAAATGCAAAGACTTAAAACATTTTTCATTAGTTTTCCTTTAAAAAAAAAGCGTGAGGTGAGTTGTAAAAGAAAAACTCTACGTTCGAACATTCATGCAGGGATGGATCTAGAATGTTAAAATGGGGTGGACTAAAACCAAAGGTCCTTAGATGTTAAAATGGTTGAAGAAATTACATGGATGAAGATTGTGTTAATGAAGAAGAAGAAGGCTATACCTTATTATTACATTTTTCTCCAAAATATCGGTTGATATATAGCTCAACCCACTCAAGGATGAATCCGCCACTGATTGATGGGTCGATTTGATAATACGTATAATATAGTTCGTACGTATATCGAAATGCTAGGAGGCTACTTGAAAGTTTTATACTTGACTGAAAAATGGATTAAAAAGGTTTTTCTAATTAAATAGAAAAGTTATATGTTTAATAGATAAACTATATGTAATGTATAGAGTACTTGATTAAGTATAAATCATGGTGTGGTTTATTATTTGGACTAATTTTGGAGTGACCTTATTGTTGTATCCATGTCTGCATGCACATGCATTACTTCGGATTTTGTGGGCAAAATCTTAGTCGGTCCAATAAATTAGTTCCCATGCACCAGTACCAAAACGATTACTTCTTAAGTCCAGGCATATATTGTTCCTTACATGTGGATTTTGGTGTTATGCATATTTTTAGCACAAACAAAATGAGAGAGAAAAAATATTATAAAATGTACTATATAGCTATAAACAAATATTTCCTAGGAAAATATATAGAGTTAGAGTATTGTTGGTATATATTTGACAATATTTACTGATAACCTGTTTAATACGGATCACACATATATAAGCAGTAGATTTTCAATGCTTTAAAAATGACGATTAACAAGGTAATTAGTAAATATAATACAAATAACATTATTACTGTAAATTATAAGTGATATTACTACTCTAAGAACTAAGGAGAGGGAGTAAATTTTGAATCCAAAACGCAGGATGTTGAAAAGAAGATCCTAGATGTCCATCGAACAATTTGCTACTTACTAAATAACGCTATCCATACAAATAAAAAATAAAAATTGGAATGTTTTCTGCTACCTAAATAAACTTGCATAACACGTTTCATTACTAAATTTATACACAACAAGTAAAAATCTTTTTTCAAAAGAAAAACAATCTCGAAATATTTGAATAATGTTTTCGAAGATTTGATGTTTTTGACAACTCTCTCTTTTCAACCAGACAAAGGTCCCATTGTTTGAATTAGAATATAAAATCAAAGGGAAGGTAATTTAAATCCACACTTTAAAGCTTGCTAGATTGCGAATCCCCTCTCAAGATTTAGGTCAAAAGAAGCAAATCACTTTTTTCTTGCATTTGGGAAGTTTTCATGACCAAAACTACATTTTTAAAAGGAGTAATAAAAAGGTATGACAAATTGAGCAATTAACGCTTCATCTTCTCCCAGAAAGCAAAACCACCAAAACAAGTTGAATTCTTTACATATTTTTATTGTTTATTTATTTATTTTTGAAGCACACAAGAAAGTTTGAAGTGTATATATTATCATTATAATGTAAAAGAAAATTAGAGGGTGACAATGACGGATTTCGCTATCCACCATGAAAACGAGATATTTTCTTAAGGGAGTTGATTTTCACGTCATTTTAAACTTCACACACATCTTTATTTAATTATGGTCATTCGATTAAATAAATCAAATGATATAAGAGACAAAATTAAACAAGGCTCTGAAGGAAGATGAAAAAATGTGTGTTTATCAGTACCTTCACCAAGTTTGTTTTGAGCAACTAGAAGTCCAAAATATATACATTTGGAGATTTTTTTTCCCCAAAGAAAGTAATACCTTTTAAGGAAAACTAACGAAAAGTCCTAAAAAACTTTAGTTTTAATCAAAATGACAAAATAAAGGTGTAAGTAAATAGTACCAGAAGTGACTTTTCAAGATAAAAATGTCCTTAACGTTAAAAGTGAATAGTATAATAAGTGTTTCGTTAAGATTCCCTGCATTATATGGTATAAAATAATACATCAATAAAGACAAATTTGATTGTAAGTTGTAACAGCTCAGTCTCAATTTCAAAAACATTTTACAGTTTGAGTGGTTAAGAACTATTTGCTCGCGTAAGTTTGTTCCGCTATCATATTCCGATAGCGAAAAATCTCCAATTTTTTCGGGAGTAATCCAGAAGATTCAAACGGACGACAACGAAGTATGATATGTAGTTTTCTCGTCGAGTGACCTTGACATATAGTAGTCGACTATCATGTCACAAATTTTCTTTGATTAGAGGTTGACACCTCACAACACTATTTTTTTGTTTATTGAACACAACACATTGGTTGAGAATTAAACCGATACGCGCTCCAGTTATGAGGAACCATAAGCTTAATAAGCACGTGAAATGAGGACCTACAATTTAGGCTGAGTTTAAGTTATTGAGGAAGTTGTGTAATTTACATGTTGTTCTAATTTTATGTAGAAAAAAAAAGGGTAAAATATAAGTGATTATCTGGTTGAAAGCTTTGAGAGGGTCTGTACTATTTGAATGTGGCCAGGGGTGGATTGAAGTGTCTTTAGCAGTTTAGCCTTTTCGAGCCTCACTGAGGATTACCCTAGCCTGTGTATAAACAGTTGACCTAAACCTAATTGTGCATATCGTTTACGAAATAAATATAACAAATTCAAATACATTTTTTAAGAGAGTTTTAAGAAAAGCCTTCGGTACTGTTCATTTTAACGAAAAACCATATTTTTATACTAAAAAGTTCAACATGTTACTATTCACTTTACCCTTTGTTTTGTCCTTATCGTTAAAACTCAAAGTTTTCAAGTCATTTTCATTAGTTTTCATTTGTATTATTTATTAAATCAGGGCACCACAGCGTTGATGAACAACTTCTATGTAAATTATTTTCCTCAATTTGGGCTTGAATGCACATGCCTATAAGGCCATATTCAACCCTTGACCTAAAACCTACAATTTTTAGTCCAGAAAATTTAGGTTTTAATCTAGAAATAGTTTTTCTACTCCAACTATTTTGGCCTAAAATTTTAGCCCCAGATTATTAAAGAATGAATTTAGGCTATTTTTTTTTTAAATTAACTTAAAAAAAATTATGTAGACTACCTTTATGCTAATTTTTTTTAAATCAACTTTTGCAAAAAAATAAAAATAAAATAAAAAATTATGTAGACGATCCTAAATTAATTTTTTGAACATTTTAACCTAAAAAAATTTAAATTTCGATAAACATTAAAAAATCACTAAACCGACATATTAAACTCATGAAACATTATAGAAGAATATGAAATACGTGATAGAGATGTATAAACACAAGACACATGAGCAAACACATGGCTTTGGAAGATGGTAGAAAGAAAAATTGAAAGAATTGTAGGAGAAAAGTGAGTTTTGTGTGGATTTTTAACAAATATATAGGTATTTATAGAGTTTTTGGGTGAATTTTGAGTTAAATAATTTTTTATAATTATTTGAACCGTTGAATTTAAATTTGGGCCGTTAGATCTTTTTTTTTTACTGTTAGATTTGATCATATTCGATTTCAATCATTGGATTCAATAAATTTATAAATATAAAACAAAAATATTAACTAAATTAAATGTGGACCATTGGATAACCAACAACTCATTTCAATGTGAGCCGTTGATCAACCAAATGAGCCGTTGGGCTCAATTTTATTGGCTGATAAATGGGAGACACACCCATGTGAATGGAGACTTCACCACTAATACTAGGCCAAATCTGGGGCTTTTTTTATTTTTATTTTTTATTTTAAGGTTTTAGGTTTTAGGTTTTAGATCCAAATTAAAACTTAAATTGGAATGGATTGGGAAAAATAGAAAGGGAATTGTAGGTTGTAGGCCATGCGTTGGAGTTGGCCGAAGCTCAATGTTTTTGCTAAAATCAAGGAGCCAAATAAAGAGACTCCGCAAAGATGGATTATGGTGGACTCTCATAATTATGGGCCCACAAAGTTTGTGTTCCCTTGCTTTACCCAAACTTGAGCCTGGTAACATGGAATTTGGGTCCCTTTTGCCTGGTAACATGCAATTTGGGTCCCTTTTGATCCCTCAAGTCAAATCCACATATACACATTAACACGCGGCAGCAATCTAATTTGCTTATGACTTGGCAATGCCCCATCAGGTACAAAATGGACAAAGAGAAAAAGGTCAAAAAGTATTCAGTATCGAGAAAGATTGTTGGAAAGTGTTTTTAAATAGAATATACTAGTGAGATTAAATTTAGAAATAAAATTTGCAAATTAAATGAATTATTACTAATAAGATTGAATATGTTTATTAATATTTAAGTAATAAATTAATCATCAACTTCAATGTCATTTAGTTTCTCAAATTTTGTCTCCAATTCTAGTCACTCTAACATTAAATGAAAGTATTTTTAAAGAAAATATTTATTAAATCAATTTTTTGTAAAAATGTAAATTGATCAAGGAAAATCACTTTTTTTTAGTACAACGTTATATTTTACACTAAGAGGAAGAAGAGTTCAGTTAAGCCACACAATGAGCAATCTAATTTGGTATCGACTTTGCCATCCATGAAATTCGAATCTAAAACCTTTCACTTACAAGTGAAGAGAAATATCATTTTAAATGCTTTTGAAATTCAAATTGTTTTCTCTAAAATCTCTTTCAGTGTATGCTCAAAAAAAAAAAAGACAAACAAACAAACAAGCCTCTTTTAGTGCTCTTTCTTAAAGAGTAGAGACTTTTTTGCAATCAATAGATTATCTTAGTCTCAATGGTATAAAAACTAAAAGAAAAACTTTATTAGACCCATATATTTATCTCTACACCTAGTTAAACAACTTTTCTCATCAATTCTCTTATTTGGATTCATAAAATTAGAAATTTAAAATTTCCGCGTGAAAAAAAAAAATTGAAATTTGGGACGTCCAATTCCCAAGGTTAAATTCTATATAAATAGGAGTCATTTTCAAATTTCTATGTGTGAGACCTTAAAATTAAACAAATTTAGAATTCAAATTCCATTGTTATTTTAAGTTAACTAAACAAAAAAATTCACAGATTCTAGATAATAAAATTTTGTCATTTGAATTTTTATTATTTTAAAATTTCTTAATAATCTTAAATTTTCTCATCCAAACAGAATGTAAATGAACAAGAAAAAAGAAAATAAAGATTAATATTTTTACTTGAGCGAAGAAATATTGATGTTTTTATCTATACACCCAATAACCATAACCCACCACTCAATTGCACCTCTCTATTGTTTTCGGCAAGCCCAAACCAAAACTTGGGCAAAATTTTCCCTCGCGTTCGTCAACGATTATTATCTCCTTTCATTTTTTTTCTCCTCCATCTCTTCTTCCCATACCCTTAAGAAAAATAAGAACCACTATATTGTACTGTCGTTGAACATTACGGTCCCACGAACTCCACTTTACACCGGCCTCTCTCTCTTTTCCGATTAATTGAATCCAAGATCGCACAGAGAAACAACACGAGAGAATGAAAAGCATACAAAATCACCGGAGCTTTGATTTTTTTTGCCGGAAAAAAATGGAGAGGTGCAGTGATGAAAGCCGAAATGTTTTCACTCGCTACCCTAAAGTGATGGTGATCCCCACTGCCTTATTCTTTACGGTTGAATGAGTTTAATTTAATCTATCCATTACATAAATCTCGAAACTTAAAATAATCTAACAGTAATTATGCTTACCATCACTTTAGAGTGATCATGCACTCAGGTGAAAGCCTCCCTTTCCTCTGTTTTCCCCGATGCCAACAGAATATCCCAAAGTGAAGGACACATATGTGGTGTTTTACACCTGAAAGGTCCAATTCACTATCGCATGTGCCACTCACGACCTAATTAGATAGAAAAATTTGACAAAATTAGGTCAATGTGCGATAATTAGTAAACTAAATGAGTCGAATTGCGACAATTCAAAGACTAAGAACCAAAGCGAAACTTAATGTCAAATTACATGAACTAAAATCATAACTTGGCAAAGATAAAAAGTACTTCTGGAACAATTTACTTGCAAATTCTAAAGCTTCATCGTTTTTTATTGCTACGATTTCATCGAAAAGTTTTAAAAGCAAAAACGGAATCAGGTTGTAATCTATTAAAATACTTTGATCAAGTGCAACATTTGTGTGTATGCGTATCATATTATCATACACTTGAGGAGGAGACAGATGGACTGTCAAGTAGGAGATTTAACATTGGATTTGCAATAATGTCATGTACAAATTGCTGAGTGGATCACAAACCTTTCTATTTTTAGCGTTGCCCTGGCTTTTCTCCGAGGATTAGGCCACAGAACGTTGCTATGAACAATAATAGGTATTTGAGAACCAGAGAGATCAACTAGGGAGTAGGAAGCCTCCCTCTCATCTAAACAGTCACAATTTCTGAGATCAGGAACATAATTCTGCAACAAGCAAAGGAGATACACTGTTATTAATTCATATACTTAAGACCAAAAACAAAGAGCAACTGAATTCTAATGTTTTAATGTAGAGTTGCATACTCAGAAAGTGCAGTGATCTCTTAAGATGGTTCGAGCAAGATCAACCGCTCCACTCTTTTTGTAGATGAGATGCAAATTATAAGCTGCTTCTCTTCAAAGGTCACAGTAACCTGGTCTTCGATTTTCAGCAGACTCTGGCTTTTCATGGGGAAGCTTTGGCATGGGGTAATCCTTCACTTGCATTGCAAGAACTTTGTCATAATGCCAAGCTGCCAAAGTCACAAGGCCGACCTGATGGTACACCCTGGCTACGTTGTAAAAAGCCTCCTGGCTGAATTCACAAAGTTGCAAATTGTTGTGGAGGAATGCTAATCCTTGTGCAACACACTGGTGCCTATTCTGAAGTCTATGTCCGAGGGATAAGTTGATTAAGGCAGTACCGACACATATATTAATCACGGGATTCTCCGGCAATAATTTATAAGCTTCAAGGTATTCCCTCGCAGCATCTTGATGACGGCTTTTTTTAGTAAAATGATACCCAGAAATGAGACTGGGCGGTGCAGAGTCTCTGAGTTTGTCTCTCTTATTGTGTAGAAACTTGTAATGCCTTGCATACCAGTCATCTAATCTGGTAATTACCTTGTAATAGCAATTCCAGGCAGCATTGCTGTATGGATGCTGGTCCACAATGTATTTTACACAGTTAACCCCATGCTCAGGATCAGGAGTGTTGTATGCAATTTGAGCTCCAAGAGACCGGAGTTCCTCCGCGACAGAAGACGTGTTGCGAGTCGCTTTCAAAAAAAGATTTTATTATCTCCAATGCTTCGCAATATCTTTGCAAGGAAGCCAGTGACTTACACAAATATATTATGAGGCCGTTATGCTCTTTATCCTTGAGAAGATCTGGCAGGGGAGGTTCTTTATGTATTTCTTCCAGAGGATCATCATCTGAATCATCACTTTGCCAGTCAACTCCAGCAGCCATTGCCTCAGATCTCTTATCTTCCTTTACTTTTGCCTTCTTCTGAAGCAACTTCTTCGCTCTTGCAGCCTTCAGCAGATCTGAAGCAGGAGCTACCAGTCTAGATCTGCACAATAGGTTCTGTTTTTGGTGATCCTCCAGGACTTTCATTCTTTCTAACAGGACAGTTTTTGTGAGCCTCCTTTTCACTTTCACCTTTTGCTGAAGTGATTCGATGCTCAGTGACTCATGTACGAGATAATAGATTGTATCTACAAATTCCTTGGCCATCCGCTTAGCTCAGTAAATGTTGCAAAGCTTCAGTTTCACCTTTCCATTGCACCACCATGGTTCTGATTTATCTGTTTGGGGGTCCATACGACCTAGATTTTTCGGAGGAGATAGCAACAAAATGGCTTCATCTTCTCTCGCTTCTTCAACAAGAATAGAAGCCTATGTTAATCGGGCCTCAATATCATCTTCAAGTGTCTTCAAAGCTCCGTAGAAGCACAAAATTGCCTGTGCTCTGTCATTCAAAACTTTCATAATTATAAAGTTGTTATTAAATTCAACATTTCCTTTCAACATCAAATAATACTTCAACGCAGAACTATGATGCCCAAGACTCATATATGACTTTGCAACTTTAGCAATCAAGTCAGCATGATCTGCACTCTTCTCATCAAGAGCACTAAAAATACTTTCTGCCTTCTCCATATTTCCGAGGTAAGCATGGCATATTCCTGCTTTAATTGTCATTGCCAGAGGCATCTCTCTCTTTCTGAACAGAATACCAGTTGTACATGCTCAATATGCTGAAGGGCTTCCTTATGTGAATTATTTTCCATAAGTATGTAAGCCAGCAGATCAAGGACACAAAGATCAGCTTTAGTTGGATGACTTCTGAGATAGTCCTCCAGAATCTGTATAGAACGCTCTTGCTGACCACATCTTTCATACATCATTGCTCCCATCTTTAGAGCTTCAACAGGCTTGTACTATCTGTTCATACGACGCAGCAGCTTTCTGATAATCTCCAAGCTTAACATAAAGTGAAGCACGATCAAATTTCATATCCATATTTTCAGGATCTGCTGATATTGCTCTTGAAAGGCAAAAAATAGCATCATGACTGTTGCCTCGTTTATTGAACCGGTCAAAAAGCAGTTCCCAAAGAGCTGGATCTCTTGGTGCTAAAAATGCAGCAATTCTGTAGCAATTCAAGGCATCCAATTCATTACCAAGATTATCATGGATAATTCCAAGTGTATGATACGAGTGAGGCAAATCTGGTACTTTCTTTACAACTTCAGTCAAGATGGGTATGGCCACTTCAAAACGGCCAACTGCATAGTGAAGATTAGCTTCACCAAGCATTCTATTAATCTCGGGTGTAAGTTTCTTCATTGATCCTTTTCGTCTACCTCTTTTCTTACTCTTCCTTGATCGCCTTTGCATACCATAATTCAGGGCCTCCATAGTTTCCTCCATGCTTGTGCCAGTAAGATCCTCCTGCCTGGCCTCCTTAGCTGAACCTTCAGGCCGGCTATCCACAAGTGTTTTTCCCTTTCTCTCGGCTAATGCCTTGTAATCCGTCCCCAGAAGTCGCTGATAAAGTTGGTCACCATCATCTTCCACAAAATCCAAAGGATTAATCCCATCTATAAAACTCAAAACATTCTCTTCCTCATCCCCATTGTCTTCCTCCACCTCCTCATCTTCCTCATCCTCTTCGTCATCCTCGACATCTTCTTCCATGTCTTCTTCGGGACCCACAGCCCGTGCATACCCTGAAGCCTCCTCATGATCACCATCACCAGTAGCATTCTCCTCCTTATCCATCAAAATGTACAGCCAAATGAACCCTCTCGGATACCCAAACGAAGAATATCATACACCAGCAAACAACCAGCGATACCCGGAACCTGGTTTCCCAATTATTTCCATCAACATCAAAACCCTAATACTTAAACTCCCAAATTAGGACAAATCAAATTCATAACACAAACAAATACACAATTCAAAAGGAAAAATGGATCACTCTGATTGACCCAAAACCCTAAAAACATCGGCAACTCACAAGAATCATATTTTAGCATTAATCAGATAAATGAAAGAATATTAGACTAATTCAAGTGCAGGAGCAGCTGAGAAACTCAAATTCGGGGGAGAAAATTAGGCTTTTGGGGATTGGAAAGTTACCTTGAGCTGGGAAAGGAGATTGGAACAGGTATCAAAATCGTTCTGTATAAATGTAGCTCGGAATCGCTAGAAATCTTTCTGATTTGGATTCGATTCCGAAGCACCTTACGAGGGCGCGCAAGCCGCAAGCGGTGGCAACTGGCAAGCGTGAAATATCAAACAAATACATCGACAAAAAAGAAAATTATTCATATTAACGAGGTCAATGTTTACGAAAATTTTATTGTGTTTCAGAATATTTTTTATGTTGGCTTTTTTTTTTTAACAAATATGTTGGAATTTTGAATCGTTTATATATTTTCTATAGAGATGGATTGACTAAACTTTAATTTTAATTAATTTTTATATAAATAATTTTGAAAA